>JADOBS010303749.1:0-23674 GCA_015708375.1 Cydonia oblonga | reverse complement strand
TGTCTTTGTTATTTCAGCTAAAAAGTAAGAAGCTTATAAGAGTTTTGAGAAAGTAAAAGTGGGTTGGGTTAATATTGATTTCTGTTTTTTTTTTTTTTTTTTTGGTTGAGGATTTTCCGATATTTGTTGAGTTTTGAGATTCTAGTCGGCCATGTTCAATTACTAGGTATAGTGTGAATTGCTTACACATTTTTACGGATATTTGTTGATTTCATAAAGTATCTTACTTGCCTCAGAATTTTTGGTACACCATTGTTATGGTTCTTTGGAATTGAATTCATATTTAGAACCTAGCTTAATTATGAATCAGTGGTTTTGTAGTTTTTATTTCTATTTTAGAATATCATCTCATCACTATTTTTTGCCTCTTTTTTTTTAACCTATATATTGATTCAGGATAAAGTATTATAATGGGTGTCTTTTTCACACGGTTCAGAAGGATTTTACTGCACAGACTGGTGACCCAACTGGAACGGGTTCTGGTGGCGATTCCGTCTACAAGTAACGAATCTGCACACTCTATTTCGTGCTATGCATATCTCACATAGAATCTTTTAGTTATGCTGAAATATTTAAATGTTTTTCTCTTCTGTCACTTGAACTCACCTTGCACCATGTTCGACCTTCAGATTTTTATATGGTGATCAGGCGCGCTTTTTCAATGATGAGATTCATCTTGATTTGAAGCATTCTAAGACAGGCACGGTTGCAATGGCTAGTGCGGGAGAGAATCTCAATGCTTCTCAGGTATAAGATTAATGCTTTTCTGGTATAAGTTTGTTTTCCCTGCATTAATCTTATTTAGAATAGGGTTTCATTCAGCTGAGTTGTGTATTTTTTTTAACTTATGCTTTTTGGATGGTGAACTTTTCATTTTCAATAACATTGTGGTGATGCACTGATTACTTTTTTTTCCAGTTCTACTTGACATTGCGTGATGATCTAGACTATCTTGATGGAAAGCACACAGTAAGTCTCCAGTCCCATCTACCAATCTTTTACTAACTGTATGTCTTGGAATGTTGTGTACCCAACTTTGTCAACTATATGGCATATAGGATAGTTTTTCCAGTCTAAATGTCTTTAAGAATATAATGTATAAAAAAATTAGCAATATTTCTTAGTTGCTGCATCTGGTTGATAAATGCCGGGTAGCAGGAGAGGGATGTCAATTAACTGATGCACTGACTTAATGTGGAGAATTGAAATTTTTATCACCTTCCTGTGCATAGGTGCTTATGAGTTTGTGTTTCATACGTGAGTATACGATTTTTCGTGTGCAATAGTCCTCTCTCTGATTGATGGCTTTACATGATTATCCTTCCTTGTGTGTTTATATAGGGTGTATTAGATATATACCGTCTTCCAATAAAATAAGTAAGCAGATGGTGTATGCATGTCCGGTGATTATTTAGTTTGTCTACCCCCTAAATAACCCAAAAGAAAATCGATAAGTATAGTCTTTTTGGTTTGGTAATTTCAAGTATAAGCCAAACTACGTCTTCTCCCTTGCCTTCTGCTAGTGGGGATTTTTCTCTTTTGTTTTTGTGTTTGATGTCCAGCATTACTCAAGGAATGTATGTTATTGCAGATTTTTGGTGAGATAGCAGAGGGGTTTGAAACATTGACAAGGATCAATGAGGCTTATGTGGATGAGAACAACAGACCCTATAAGAATATCCGGTCAGTTCCTGTTTTTCCTTGCATATATTTTTCACTTCCTGCTTGTCTCAAGCTAGATTGACACTGTCATATTTATTTGTGTTAGCAGAATCAAACATACTTACATATTGGATGATCCTTTTGATGATCCTTCACAACTAGCTGAGTTAATTCCCGACGCCTCCCCTGAAGGAAAACCAAAGGATGAGGTAGTGACTAATTTCCATTGTTATTCCATATCTGCCGGGCACTGTGATAACCAAAATGAAGATAAAGATGAGAAATAAATTGCTTGTGACACTTGAAATCATGGTTGCGGATCTGTAGCATAAACACAGCATCCTATTTTGGCTAATTCTAATAAACTTTATGGTTAATCACTATGTTCAAAAGCTTAAGCTGCTAGGATGTGAACCAGTAATTATCTTTCATTCCGCCCTTATACCTGGGTCTCTATCCACCATATTCTTGTTCTTCGGTAACATGATAAAGTTTGTTAATTTACAACCATTCCCAAAAGCTTAAGCTGTTTGGATACAAGCTAACCATTAATATACATTAAAAAATTAACAGTGGTCTTACTCATCTCCCTCCTGACTAGGTTGATGATAATGTGCGGCTTGAAGATGACTGGGTTCCTCTGGATGAACAACTAGGTCCACTAGAACTTGAAGAGCGTCTTCGTGCCAAAGACGCACATTCCAGTGCGGTTGTACTTGAGAGTGTAAGCACCTCAATCATAATCCCATTCTTCTAGTTTCAGAGTGTGCTGTTGTGCAATCACATGTTAATCCTCTTTTGCCATTTTGCTTGTCATGTCTGTATAACAGATTGGGGATATTCCTGATGTTGAGATAAAACCTCCCGACAATGTGCTCTTTGTTTGTAAATTGAATCCGGTCACTGAAGTAAGTAGCTCTCATCTTTTCCCCGATTCCTCTTTCATAGATTTAACATGTGGAGTGGTGCGTATAATTTTTTCTCTGGTGCTTTCTATGCAGGATGAGGACTTGCACACAATTTTTTCGCGTTTTGGAACTGTTCAAGCGTAAGTATTGATCTTGTTTGTTAATTATTAGCAGGCTTTGGGGTTGGTTGTTATGGATTGTAAAGATGTGTATGTAATGATATGGGAATGATGGCAGGGCTGATATAATCCGTGATTTCAAGACTGGAGATAGCTTATGCTATGCATTCATAGGTGAGTATATTATATTTGATTCCTTATTTTTTTCTGTTTGTAGTAGGAAATACACTATCTCTTAACTGTTATGCTGGAGAATGTAGGGTTTTAGCACCTTTGTTTGATGAGTTCCAACCAAAATTTCTGTCCTTTTAAATTCTGTTCACAATTTAATGCTCGACCATAAACCTCAAGTACTATAACGCTCTTTGTCCTGCTTATGTTCTTTCTATTTAATCTCCTTTTAAAGTTTTTGAATGAACATTCACATTTCTGAGGACAAAACCTAATCACTATGACATTTGTAATGCCAGAATTTGAGACCAGAGAAGCATGTGAACAAGCATATTTTAAGGTACTGTGATCTAATATACATTTCCTGCTTCCATGCCTGGCAATCCTAGTTGATGCTCCAGTCATTTGACTCTTATTTTAGTTCTTAGCTGTAGTAAGTAGCAACTTTTATAGAGTTCATTATGTTTGAAATCTTGTAATTATGATCATGGGGAAAAGACAAAAACTTTGTTGCCCTACCAACAAACCCCTTGACATTTTTCTTTTTCGCTCTATAGTTTTAATATCCTCTCTGTTGCATTTCCACGTGTATTTTTAAGGCATGCTCAGATAGTCCTTTCAAGTTAGGATTGCAAAAATTCTTGTTGCAGAGCTTATGTAAATCTTGCTGAATATTTTTGGCTTCTCATATGGATGCAGTTGCTTTAAAAAATAGAGTGCAATTATTTGAATATATGCTATATATGAACCCATTTTGCTTTGCTTGTCTTGTATGACTTCTTTTTGGTAGATGGATAATGCTTTGATTGATGACCGGAGAATACACGTGGATTTTAGTCAAAGTGTTGCAAAACTGTGGTCCCAGTACAGGCGCAAAGATCAAAAGGGCAAAGGTCGGAAAACATATATGCTTGGTTTCTTTTTTTCCATTTTTTCAATGTGTGCTCAGATGAAGCTTGTTTAATCACCTGCTAGGCTGCTACTCATAGGAATGTTTCGTACGTCTTTCTGTATGCTATTGCTTTTTCTGTTCAGTATGTGTTATTGTTCTCTCGTTCTTTTATTTTTATTTTTATGACTATCATACTCAGGTGGCAAAACTGAAGTGGACCTATGGAAATCAACTTAGCCAACATATGGACTTGTTTGTTGTGCTGTGAAATAAATAGCATTAACTTCGTATGTCATAGTAGTGAAAAATCGATTGTAGAAGTGACATATCTGTAATAGGTTGCTCAAATGTGTTTTCTTGCATGATGGAATATCCTTCGGGGTCCATATCCAGAAGTGGTTTCATTCTTGTGGTGTTTGTTGTATCATGTACCTTGGTAAAGTTCAATGTATCAGCCTGGTTGTTAGCGGAAAAATACAAAACAAAATTATGTAAACTTCTAAATTTGAAATGAGTTAGTAATATCCTGGATCAATCATCGTTTTAATGGGGTAAGTTTCATGCAACTTATATTTGATTGATAACTACCTGAGTGAGTAACAGTTACGCTGCTGACAGATCAAAATAGATATGCTTATATGCTACATGGTGCCTAGATGGTTTGGAGTTGGGTTTCTGGTCCTGATTTTATGAATAAACTAATTAAAATACGGTAAATTAAAGAGGAAATTGGAGAAAATAAATGTCTCAGCAAATTCCTTGGATGTCTTTTTATTGGAAAGAATTTGCTACATTATCATTGGTTTTAGTAAAATTCCTGGATTTATCGTCAAAAAGGTGTCCTGTATTTGAAATTGTATTGAATTTTTATCCTCTGGTTCGAATACCTGGGAGTTTATCAAGTTATATTTTTTTTGTGGCTGTAGGTGAAGGGTGCTTCAAATGTGGTGCACTTGATCACATTGCCAAGGATTGCACTGGTGATCCTGCCAACAAACAGCAACCTCAAAAGTACATATTGAAGGATGATAATGGACAGCGTGGTGGCGGCAAGAACTCTAGGTTGGTAATCTTGCATGCTCTCTCTCTCTCTCTCTTCTCTCTCTCACACACACACACACAGAGGCACATCAAACACACGTTTTATATAAATATATTTCTGATATGAAATGGTTCTTGTAGTTATGATATGGTATTTGATGGAGACACTCCAGAAATTTCAAGGCAAGAAAAGAGAAGTCAGGGTCACAATAATGACCGCGGAGTCGAGAAACAAAGGATGAACATGCGGAGTTCCGAGGAACCAAGGCATAGGGATCGAGAAAACAAAGACTCAAGTTATAGGGATAGGCACAGTGACAGAAGTAGAGGGTACAGAGAGGATTCAAGACAAGACGGTAAAGCAAATCGATCCAGTGGAAGCAGAAGTGGTCGAGATCATCTTGAAGAGGGAAGGGATAGAGATAGGCGTAAGGACAGACAAAGAGACACAGATGACAAGACAGATCAGCGTGAGAGCGGAAAGAGAGATGCAGATGATGGTATCTATGCAGACAGGAGGGGTGATAAAGATTACAGAAAGAGGAGTACAGACAGTGATAGAGAGAATCACAAGGAGAGGCAGAGAAACATAGAAAATAAGGTCGATCAGCGGGAGAGTGGAAAGAGAGATGCAGATGATGGTGAGAGGGGTGACGTAAATTACAGAAAGAGGAGTGCAGAGAGTGATAGACTAGCAGGACGGAGAGGTGACAGTGGAGATTATAGAAAGAGCAGTGTAGATAGGAGGGATGAAACAGACTATAAAAAGAGACATGTAGATGGTGAACGTCGAGACAAGAGAGACGACCCAGTCCATAAGAAAAGAAGTGCAGATGTTGTTGATGCCCATAGAGGTTCAAGGGAAAGAGAGCATAGAAGGCGATAATGACATCTTGATCCCGAGAAATGGCACGAGATGTATAAATTTAACCTCCGAATGTTGCTTCAGACGTGTTTTTCTTTTTGTAGCAGCGTACTTTTTCCAAACAAATTATAAAAATTTTGGAGTTGGGATTTAGGTCTCTGTCTGAACTTTTTGAATCAAATCACGAGGGAAGAATGAAACACCATAAACCTTTTTTTTTAATCCCCGCTATTTAGAATTAAACCACGGAATAATTATTATTTTGTATTCAAGGAAGTGGAGTGAAAATAACTTTTTGAAGTGCAAATAACGGCTCTCATTTACCGAGTTTGAGCAGAAAAATAACGTTGAACTGTAATATAGCAAAAGAACAAGTATTCATTAAATTCCAGTGACAGGAGTTTCAATAGATATACCAACTGAAGTGTTTAGACAGAATATCCAAAGGGGTTTCTTCTCTACTTTTACTTCTATGATTCTACAATAAAATTAGCATCATCTAACCTATCGTACAGAGTTTACATCCAAACTCGTTTAGTAAGACATGAGATTCAAAAGGGACCTTTTAGCTAGAGTCCTTTTGGGGCTTAGATCAGCCTCTTCGATATTTCTGAACGGCCAAGGACGTAGTATACATGGAAGCAGGTCAAAAACATCAAACGATCTACCCATGATCATCACCAAAGAAATCGCGATAATCTTGGACGTGAACTGAAAGTGAGAATTGAATCAAATCCTCGGGTCAAGCAGCAGACGTGAAGTACAACTTCACACATGATTCTCCTGTGAATGCCTTTTGTTATCTCTTTCTGTGTGTCCAACCCGGCCCACTCTGTTACGATCATCTGTATAATCACTGTGATTGCGGTGATTACGGTGATCATCTGATGGGCTCCCTGCCTTTCTCTTGCGACTGCTTGACTTGGGTGAATGAAATACTTGTCCTGAATCAAGTGCCGATACCTCACCTTCTTCTATATTGTTTAAATGTGGTCCATCTCCATGTTCTGGTCTATTTGAGGGCTTCGACCAGCTTTGCCTCCGGTCCCGCTTGTTTTTCTCACTCCCTGAAGCCAGTTCAATACCATCTTCCAGTTCTTTCTCAATCAAATCGTCCTCATCCAGAAAATCTGTCTTTCGAGTGACATCAGCAACAGCTTTCCTTCGTTTCTCAAGTGCTGCCCTTACCTTGTCCTTGTCAATTTTTTTTATAGCTTCCTGAGGTGATCGGCCGTGTGCACTTTGCCTATTATCCAGATTTCGGCCAAAATGTTTGTCCTTTGGTTCCCTTCCTTCCCTTGTTTCACCTTTCCCGATATTGCTCTCTCTTTCTTGACCATCTTCACTATGTCCCTCTGATACAAGCCTTGATACATGAGCTCCAGCCACCTTCTCCTGGTGCGGCGGTGCTTCAAGGGGTTGAAGTTCAGCATCCATATTCTGCTCTGTGGCACCTTTCAATTCAGCATTTCTGTAGTCATTATTTTGACTTTGGGTTGTTCTAGCAGCTCCACCATTCTCAGCATATGACTGCTCAGACCCTTGCCTCGATGCTAGCTTTGAGGTCCCAGGTCTTGTAACTCCAGCCTGCAAATGACTGTTCCCTGTTGCTTGTTCATCATTGCTAGTCGTAGGTTTTGCAGAAGCCTGATGAATAGCACCACTCACTGAACTTCCTTCAACGTCATTGGAAGGCAGTAACCGATTTTGTTCATATAGTTCCAGCATTTGATTGCTAACCTCTGCAGAAATAATTGTCAATTAGAACTCATATCAGCATAATAAAACTCATAGCACCATAATAAAAAAGAATCCTAATTAATAATTTAGACATGATCACGAGATTTTACAAAGGTAGGAGGTGGGGAGAGGAGGAGAGAATTCACTACTCTCCAAAACATTTTCTCTGTGTTATTGATTGGTTTGACACTGATTGACACAAAGAATAAGAGGGCCAGAAGTAATGGAAGAGTGAAGAGTGATGGAGTATATTCATCAGATGAAGAAAAAGAGGATGGCAAAGGACAATTTTGATTGCTCTGTAGCATCAGTAATTGAAATAAAACAAGGACACCCACCCTCCAATTGGCGTGGGGTGACATCAAACTCTTGCCACCAGACCTTCTCGCCATCTGATGGAAGCTTTACTTTGAGGAACTTAGCAGCAAGAAAAATGGCACCAGCCGCAATGTGGTGGGGCTTAAATTGCAAGCAAAGTGATGTCCGAAGTCTGCATGCCACATTCCAAGTTCAAGCAAGAAGAAACTGAAGAAAGGCCAAGAACAAGAATGACAAATGAACTAAGAGATCCATACCCATCATTTACAAAATTCCATGCAACTTGGGCAAGGGCATTTTGAGCTACTTTGAATTTCTTTATTGCCTCAACCAGGGGTTTATATGGATGGTGTACATTAAAATCGAAAGCAAGGGTTCCAAGAACAACCCTCTCTCCGAGTAAAATTAATTCTTTCTGCTGTTCATATACCTCCTGCATGATCGTTGCAAATGTATGAATAAACTAAACAGTTACAAAAATAATAGAAACGTAATTGCATTACAAAACAAACAATAAACTAAATATTGGATTTGGATTGAGTGCGCATATCTGGGGAACATCCAAAAGCATGTTCTTTGGATAAAAGAAATATTAAGAAAATGGAAAAGCAACGTGGAGGTCAGAAGTAGACATGAGGAAAAGCAAGTTGATTTTCAATCTAGGTGATTTAGCAGCTGACTCCACATTACTATTGCAACATGGGTATGCAGAGTCTTTGTACTTAACCTATAGAGGTAAGTAGGCACTTGGATATGGTATAACCTGAGGGCTGATAGTAAGCAGCTGCGAACTTGGGGGAAACGATATAGAAGAAGAATAATGGTTCACATATCAGGATTATGTATAAAAAAAAATTACGAAGACATAAACAAGTAAAATCAATAACATCAAATAAATGTCTCTGATTGATAAAGAAGAGCAATGGCAGGTACAAGAACTAGAGTGATAAGTTGATAACTACCTTTTGCTTGATTCTATGAACTGCCGCAGGATCCTTTTTATAAATAATTTCATATGAGACAAGAATAACATCTTTCAGCGGCCTGGGAGTTTCTTCAACCTTCCCAGCGAGAAACATACACACAGTTGCAATGGTCTGCATAACAGTATAACAGAATTTAGTGAAGTGAAAAATAACTTCCCTTTTTTCGATATTAGAAGTCATTTTCCTATTACTTGTTAGATGAGAACTTTGTGCATTTCAACTTAGAATATGACCTAAGGTCATATGTTTAAGTATGACCTTAAAGCTTGCTGTTCATGTCAAGTACTTTCGGGAAATATAGTAATACCCAACATAAAAAAAATCCCAGAAATATGAAAAGCATAATTCCAAGCAGATTCAGGTTTTCATTCTTTTGAGTCACTCACAAATGACCAGCAGTAAGAATATACGTAGGGATAAACATCTTACTTCCTCATTGGGTACCACAAACACTTGTGACTGTTACACACACACACACACACATAACATCAAAAGGATCCTATTTTACAGAATATAACTTGTGAGTGGTTGTTTGAACAGCCTCTCAAATCCTGACAGACGAGATCCTTTAAGGGGCCTCTGTGGGTGTGTTAGTGTGTGTGGGCGCGCATGTTAGTGTGTGAATTATGAAACAGGCACACAATGCATTACATATAAGTTTAAAGAGAACTTAGATATAAGAAACTGTAGGGGTCGGGGGCCATTCAAGGTTGCTCGTACTCACCCATCTATCATTCTTTGCATGGGATTGGCAAAGGAAGAATCGGTGGCAGAAAATTATGGCTGTCGCAATTGTTACCTGAGGTCTGCATAAGAAAATGCTCAGGATCAGAAATTATTATCATAAATTACGTGGTAGAATTTAAGTCACAAAAGAAAATGGTATTAAATCTAGTATTCAGTAGAAGAACTGCAATGATACTCAGTTACAATAACTAACATGCTCGTAAAGTTCAATACCAAAATATTGAGTAAGATTGAATTCAATATTTCTGTTTTAGAAGTTAAAAAGCATTTTGTAAGGAAACTAGTGATAGAAATTTCAGTGCTGATGACTAGCCCTTTAAAACCTACCTAATTTTTCGCATGTACATACTACATATACAGAATATAAAACCTTCCGCTAGGTGTCAGAAAACACAATTACTGACTTTGTCCGGTTAACTAACATTGTATGTTATAAATATATTCAGGTACTGAAACAGCAAAGCTCTCATCCACACCCAAAGCTAGACCCATTAGCAATTCCTTTTCAACGGGGTATAATAAAGGAAGATGCACAATGGTTTACATAAAATAACACTTAGTTTGAAGATAAAAAGTGAAGGAAAAGAAATTTATGGATAAGGCTTACTCACACTTTAAGTCTCATTCCCAGGTCTTGTAAAAAAGTACAGTATGACTTGCGCAGATATGCCTCTTTTTTTAAGTCAATGCCATCTTGTTTAGATGGAGAGTTTTCTTCAATTTCCTTCCTGGAAAAGTACCAATTGGCTCCTTCGTCTGATATGTCATGAGTGTGTTTATAGGAACCACCTTCACTCATTCCATAATTAGAGGAATCACCAGACAAGAAAGAAGCCATATATACTCTGTTCACCGCTTAACATAAATGACATAGACAATTCATTCAGTTCAGTGCTGAAACTGTGAAGACTAAATCACAAATTACAGAATCTTCCTGCCAATAGATCATCAACATAAGTCAGGAAAAGTATTGTAATAGTATCACAAACGTTAATAAAGAAAAGGCAAGATCTGAACAAGTGTTACTTTTTCATAAAGTAGGAAGCATCTCAATGGTATTATTCTTCCAAGTTTTGTTTATTACCATTACTTGTGTTTTGGATTTCAAAAGCAAACCAAATTATATGGAAAACGAATTTCCAGGATCAAACTAACTATTCATCCACTTCCAGGATCAAAATAACGAATTTCCAGGATTAAAATAACTATTTAATTTCAGAAAATGCAAAAGAAAACCAAATAATTACTACACAACAGAATTATACATAAATTCCTTATCACTAATATTCTCTTAAGCTTTACAGAGACCTACATGTACCCAGAAATAAAAAATAAAAATAAAAAACCCACTAAAGAAACCGTGTACTAGTACATTGTCACCTCATTCAATAAACAACCAGATTTAAAAAATAAAAATATTTTTAAAATTACAGTCATTAAATTTTTGTACTAGTAATTAATAAATTAAAACCCACATAAGGATATAAGTTATGTCGTTATATATGGCTGATAATCACTCGGGCACTATCAAAAACCCTAATTTTTCCAACTACCGAAGGGAAAAGGAAAGAGATACACACACAAGTTCCGCCAAAGTCAATTACTTTTCTAATCGAAACAGAAAAGACCCGATATTTAGTTTGCGTAAAGTAGCAATCAACCCTAAATTTCATACAATTAGCTTAAACAATAAACAGGGATCAAATACTACGATTCGTGGGATCGAATTGAATTGTGGAAACAGAAAAGAAGGAAAAAAAACAAAGCTAAACAAGGAATTGTTACCTTGAATTGACGAAGACGAAGAGCAGTAGGGCAGGAAAGCTGGCGAATTTTCCCAATTCGAATTTCGAAGTTAGGTTTTCGTAGTGTGGAGCGAGAGCAAGATGGAGAGAGGGGTCGATGTTTCAGTGTTTCGAGGGCCACCCTTGGGCTTTCCTCTTTTGTGTCTTCTCTTTTGGTTTTGGTTCTTTTTTATTTACTTCCTCTTTTTTTTTCTACTTCTCGTTGCTCTTTTTTCTTTTTAAAAAGAATATTTGTTTTCTGTTATAAATCTTTTGTTTAAGTGTGATTATGTAAATCTTATATTAGATTTGATTCTAATTATTTTTTTCCTATATGGACTTGTATTGATTGGAGAAGAATGATGTCTTATCTCTCTTATTACTATAAATAAAGGTACTGCGTAGGAGGATAACACATCTTCTATACAACCCTACAAACACATCTCTCTCCAATCTCTCTCTATCGCCGGCCCCCCTTTCCATGTCAGATAAAATAGGCTACAATACGTTATCTGCACGCTCATACCGCTGCGCTTAGGAATCTGACGTGAAAGTAGTATCATCACGCAATCAGGTTTTTCCAAAACAACGGTTTTTATCTCGATATATTTTGAAGGCATGATGCCATGAACATTCACCATAATGCATGACCCAACTTTACATTTTTCGAATTTTACATTCTACATAAATTGTGTTTACATTATATCCATAATTGTTGAATTATGTGAATTTGATATTGTCATGAATCGCTTCAAATATGTGTTCATTCATTAAATTATAAATTGAATATGAATTGAATTAATTGAAAAATAAATAAATAAATAAATAATTTGAAAACTACTAGGGTTCTTCGAACCCATAACCCGAGCCGCTAGCCCAGGCCTGTAGCCTGTATAGCTAAGTCGCGCCCAGCTGCGAGACCATAGAGCCAGATCCATTGGCTCCTGGTTTTGAAACCCAGAAAACCCGACGCCTTCAATGGTATCTCCACCATCACAAGTGGGCCTGCAGCCTAACCTTGACCTTGGGTCACTAACGGCCTAAAGCTCGTCCACCGACGTAGATTAATCGAGATTCCTTCAAATCTCGTCAGATTTTTCAATTTTCCGATTCGATTTTTTTGGGTTTTGGTTGAAATGTTGAGATTACTTTATCTCCGTTCATATGCGTGATCTCCGTTGCCTCACAAACTAGCCCTGAGAATTTTTATCCCAAAACACGACCACCTGAAACGGTGGAGCCGGTCTTCTTCCCCAACGAGCCCACCCAACTACAGCTGGGGTGTTTTTGGTCCCAACCCTAGTCCAATTGGGCCTCGATTTCTCAGCCTACAATTTTTCCCTTACTTTTGGACTCGCCTGCAGTGGCCCAAACCATTAGCTCGCCCCGCGAATAGCACCAGCCTAAGTTGGTCTTGGTGCCCCCTGCTCGGTGTTGTACCAGATCCTAGCCCAAGCGCTACTGTATCTGTGTCTGCATCACACAGGATCCCAGCCTATGTGTTGGTGCATCAGTGTCTGCGAAGCATCATATTAGAGCTCGTTTGGGCCTCTGCCCTTGGGCTTACACCTGCAACCCATTTTTCTATGATGCTCAGCCCGCCTACATGATAAGTCGTAACCAACCCAACCCAATTTCTTTAAGCCTGTCACGCTACAAATTTATTCAGCCCACCCGTGTGCTTTGGTCCAAGTTTTTGGGCCTCAAGTTTTAATTGCCTTTTTTTTAGGCCTAATGAGTTTTATTATTTTCACCCACACTTTAAATTTGGCCCAAAGTCCAAATAATTAATTCAATTATAATTATAGACCTTAAGTTCCATTTGCATATTTTCTTGTTGCATATTTCTGTAAAACATATGAAGCTGAAGTTCATAATTATTTTGAAACCTGAAGTTTCTAGAAACATGCCTTGTTTGAAAACCTGAAGTTTTTCCTTAAAAACATCACCCATGAAAACTCGAAGCTTTTTTTCATGCGAATTTAAACTAATACATGTCTATTAGAACCTGAATGTTCTACTCATATGTGAATGGGTTGATTTTCTTTCTCCATTACACTAATCACATCTTATCCTTTATTTTGTGATAGGAACATGTCGAATTTGAACAAACTCAACTTTACCGCTTTGGAGGTCTCTGGAAGAAACTACCTTAAGTGGGTCAAAGATGTGAAGCTCCACCTCACTGCAAAGAATTTGCGTCCCACCATTGAAGATGAGACGGACAACCTAGTTGGCGAAGCTGAGAAAGCCACTGCCATGATCTTCATCCGAAGACATATTCATGATGCATTGCAAACCGAGTACCTTGCTAAGGATGATCCACGAGCACTTTGGGTCGCTTTGGCTGATCGTTTTGATCATCAAAATGACATATTCTTACCTAAAGCAAGACATGACTAGCAACATTTGCGCTTCCAAGACTTTAAGTCTGTGAATAAATATAATTCTAAAGTTTGTCGAATTCGATCATTTCTCAAGTTTTTAACGAAACTTTGACCGAAGAAGATTTCCTGGAGAAGATATATTCGACCTTCTCTGCTACTAATATTGTCTTCCAACAATAATATAGAGCTCATAAGTTCACTAAGTTCTCATATTTGATCTCTGTTTTACTTCTTACTAAAAAGCAGAATCAGTTGTTGATGAAGAATCATCAAGCTCGACCTACTAGGGCGACTGTTATGCCTGAAGCATATTATAGCATAAATAAATTCCCAAAAAGCCATAATAGGCGTAGTAGGGGCAGCCAGAAGCCACCCCGCCAAGGTTAACCGGGCCAAAGCCTATCAAAGGGAGGAAACAAAGCCCAGAAGCACCCCAACCTCACTCCCAAGGCCTCAAACTTCAAGAATAAGGGCAAAGCACCTGAAACCATAGATGCGGATATGTGCTCTCGACGTGGTTCAAATGACCATTGGTCCTGTGTTTGCCGAGCTCCCCAGAAGGTTGTAGCTAAATATCAATCTCGTCATAAGAAGTTTGAACCAAACTTTATGCAAGTGGATGAACCGGATAGTACCAAGATAGAGGTTTCTGACTTTCAAGAGGCTATTACCCCTATGGAAGATTAGAATCTTAGACATAAACAATTTTTCTAGTTGAAATTTGGACATTGGGGCCAAATTCCACCTAGTGGCCAACCCCCTTGTGCTTTTTGGTTTAATTTTGAACAATTTTCCTTTATGTTTGGATTATTGTTGGTGATTTGTTTTTGGATATTAAGTTTTTAATTAACTATCGTCCTTAAATACTTAAAATTATTTTGAATGGATATTTGTTTTAAGAACTTTTATGCATGTAACTGATTCAAATTAATTTTTATTCTAGGTATGACTAGGGGGAAAGTTAGTTGTCGGCAGATAGTGCAACTACGCATACCATTTTGCGTGAACTCATCTATTTCACTAACTTCATACCTAAGAATGCACATTTGACAACCCTCTCAAGCCAAATCCAACCTGATCGAAGGATACGGTGAGGCACGTATAATGTTGTCCAATGGTACAATTTTGACCATTGATGAAGCACTTTATTCTCCGTATTCCAGAAGAACGTTGTAGAGTTTTAAGGACATTAGAGATAATAATTACCATGCTAAAACCTATGTTGAAAACGGAGTTGAATTTATGTGCATAACTTCCTAATAATATGGCCAGAAACGTATTCTAGAGAAGATAGAGCGTATCCCGAGTGGTATGTATACTACAACCATACGTCTCATAGAAAGCCACTATGTGGCAACCTTGACCTGTGGGACTACGCACAAAATTACACTTTGGCATGATCGTTTAAAACACTCTAGAGGAACAGCAATGCGTCGTATCCTCAAATCATCACACGGGCATCCACTAACCTAAAGTTTAGGTTCGATTCCAGGAATCGCATGTCAAACATGTTTTATGGGAAAACTTATTATTAAGCCTTCTTATGACAAGATTCGTTCCAATCCTCTTATTTTTCTACAAAGGATTCAGGGGGGACATTTGTAGATCGATTCACTCTTCATGCGGACCATTTAGATATTTTATGATTTTGGTTGACGCCTCCACACATTGGTCACATGTGTGATTATTGTCCACAAGGAACGCTGCATTCTCCAAACTGTTGGCTCAGGTTAACAAGCTCAGGGCTCACTACCTTGATTATCCGATCAAATCTATTTGATTGGATAATGCTAGAGAATTCACATCTAAAACTTTTGATGACTGTTGAGGTTGAAGTTGAAAATCCAGTACCTCATGTTCACACCCAGAATGCCCTGGCAGAGGCATTCATTAAGCGCTTACAAATGATTGCTTGATCGTTGGTCATAAGTACCAAGCTCTCGATCGCTGCTTGGGACCATGCAATATTACACGCAGCCATGTTGTCCGCCTAAGGCCTGTTGCGACCAAACTATAGAACGCCCTTCAGTTGATTACTGGATACGAACCCAACATATTGCATTTGCGTGTTTTTGGTTGTGCGGTCTATGTGCCGATTTCGCCGCCCTTACGTACAAAAATGGGGTTTCAGCAAAGGATGAGAATTTATGTCTTGATTCTCTTTCGATCATTCGTTACTTAAAACCATTGACAGGTGATTTGTTTACCACTCATTTCGTGGATTTTCATTTCTATGAGACAATCTTCCCGTCGTTAGGGGGAGATAAGAATGTCAACGTTCTTGAAGAATGACGTAAATTATCGTGGACAAATTCCACTTTGTCTCATTTAGATCCATGCACTGCTCAGTCTGAGACTGAAGTACATCACATATTAAATCTCCAGAGCATGGCTTAGAGCATGCCATATGCTTTTATTGATCTAGCACGAGTGACAAGATCACATATTCTAGTTGTGAATGTGCCTGCAAAGATGGATGTACCAAATGTACGACGGATTTCCCTCCTAGAGGCTCGAGATGCCAACTTTGATGATCCACATACATTAGTGGCTAGCCAATCATCTTTCCCTACACATAAGCATGACAGATCTCTTGGTTCAAAGGATTCACACCCCTGAAAGGGGAAACCCACGACACAAGCACCTTAAGAGCTTACCGTGAATCCGACTGTCGTTTACTCATTCTATCCAACTCATGAGGAAATTCTAGATTATAGAAGCGTCATTGAAGAAACGAATCTACATCCCGAGAATCATGAGATTTCGGTCTATTATGCTAGCTTAGATTATGTGTGGTGTAGAAATGAGATGATCGTCGACGATGCATTAACATATGTAGTAGCTATTGAGATCATGTGAAGCGATGATATTGAACCCCTTCCGTTGATCAATGTCGATGTAGAACTGATTGGTCAAACTGGAAACAACCAATCCAAGTCGAACTTGATTCGCTTGCAAAACGTAAGGTGTTTGGACTTGTAGCTTATACTCCTCCACATGTGAAGCTCGTTGGCTACAAATGGGTTTTCGTTCGGAAACGTAATGAAAAGAATGAAATTGTGTGTTACAAAGCTCGTTTTGTTGCACAAGGCTTCTCACAACGCCCCATGATTGACTATGACAAAACTTATTCACCCGTTATGGATGTGATTACTTTTCCATACCTTATCAGTTTGGTAGTTTCCGAAAAATTAAGTATGCAGATGATTAACGTAGTAATTGCACATCTTTATAGGGATCTTGATACGGAAATTTATGTGAAAGTTCATAAATGACTTATATTGACTAGATCAAATATTTCCAAACCCCGGAACACGCTCTCAATTTGGCTGAGGCATTCACTCTACGATTTAAAGCAATCCGGAAGAATTTGGTATAACTGTCTAAGTGAGTATTTTACTAGTCAGGGATATGTGAACAACGAACTATGCCCTTGTGTGTTCATTAAGAAGTCACATTCCGATTTTGCGATTGTTGCAGTATATGTCGATGACATGAACCTTATTGGAACTCCTGAAGAGCTCACGAGAACTGCTACACACCTGAAGTCGGAATTTGAGATGAAAGATCTAGGAAACTCGATATTATCTTTGTCTCGAGATAGAGCACCGTTTAGATGGAATCTTAGTACATCAAACGAACTACACCTAGAAGGTGTTGCGCCGCTTTAACGAGGATAAAGTGAAGCATTCGAGAACTCCTATGGTCATTCGATCGCTAGATGCAAAACGAGATCCCTTACGCCCGGAGGAGGATGATGAAGAGATTTTGGGGCTTAAAGTTCCTTATCTAAGTGTGATAGTCGCTTTTATTGTCTATACTCGATATCTCATTCGTTATTAATCTTTTGGCAAGATATAGTAATGCACCAACACGCAAGCACTTGACTGGAGTTAAAGGCATTTTCCGCTACCTTAAGGGTACTACGAATTTGGGCTTGTTTTATCCCTACAGATCCTCGAGTGACGCCTCACCCCCTTATCTCGAGTTGATTCTCACCTTGTTGGTTATGCTGACACATGATACTTATCTGATCTGCACAAGGTGCGTTCTTAAACTGGTTATGTCTTTACCATTAGAGGCACCGCAATCTCTTGGAGGTCAACTAAATATATCTTAGTTGCCACTTTGTCTAACCATGCTGAAACTTTCGCCTTACATTAAGCAACTCATGAATGCTTTTGGTTGAGAACAATTGTGGGTCATATTCGAAGCTCCTGCGATCTTTACCCCGTCGTTGATGTCCTGACGACTATCTATGAAGACAAAACAGCATGCATCGAACAACTCAAGAAGGGTTACATCAAAGGAGACAACATGAAGCACATTGCGCCGAAGTTCTTCTTTTCATATCAACAACAAGAGCATTAGAAGATTGAAGTCACGTAAATCCGTTCACAAGACAATTTGGCCGACCTCTTCACCAAATCACTACCAAAGGCGACGTTTCAAAAGCTTGTTCATGGAATTGGTATGCGTAAACTTTCTGAGTTGTAACATTGTTAGTTCTCTTTGGAATTGTGTCAAACTCAGGGGGATATCCTAAAGTATACTTGTTTGATCTTAATGTTCTTTTTTTGCCTACGATTATGAGCATTTTTCCCATTGGGTTTTTGCTACCTAACTAGGTTTTAACGAGGCACCCACCTTGGGTTGATCATATCCTTGATGACGTCCCGTAGACGTTTCATTTGACTTTGCATTTCTCACGCATTTTTCCTTAGACCATAGGGTTTTTTTTGTGAGACTTACTTCCTTAAGCAAGTTTCTACCTTATTGAGAATAGCATGTTCCCATAATCAATGCTGACGAGTCGACTTCCTCAACCTCTACATGACGCCGAATCTACTTGAGTATTTACACACTCAAGGGGGAGTGTTATAAACTTCTTGTTTAAGTGTGATTGTATAAATCCTAGATTAGATTTGATTCTAATTATTCTTTCTTATATGGACTTGTATTCCTTGTAGGAGAAGGATTTCTTCTCTATCTTATTATTATAAATAAAGGCACTGCGTAGAGGGGAATAACACATCCTCTATGCATTCTTCTACACAATCCTACAAACACATCTCTTTCTCCAATCTCTCTCTCTGCCGCCGCCCCCTTCACTTGTAAGATAAAATAGGCTACAACATTTTCCCCTTTATTTGTACTAATGCGTCTATGGAATTTGATAGACTTTACTTGATTCTCAAATCGAAGTATATTTAATATAGAATTTAGTACACAAAATAAAAACGTTTCATGACAATCACATGTTTATGCAGCATCTAAAAGTGTGAGCATTTATAGACATGAAAATTTCGATGGTCAATTCTGTTTGATCACTTGACTAGTCGAAAATGACTAAGCCAATTCATGAGGTAGCACATAATAAGACGAGCAATCATAAATGACACATGTTACATTTGAGACCTACATCAAATAAATCAACAAAATGAAACAAATTAACCTAAATTTGATCAAATTATATCAATTATAATTTAATTTTTTAAATTAAATATTTTGATTTAATTATGAGCTAAATTAAATAATTAATTCAAATTAAATAATTAATTCAAATTAAATACCACAAGTTACAAAATTCATAATTGTACTATAAAAAACCAACTCATTTTGAAGAAACGGATTTCAAAGAAAGGAAACAAGTTCAAGCCTTTAGAGAAAATTAAAAACTCTCTGCCCAAAACAAATATCAAACACTTGAAAACACCCTCGTGTTCTTCATTGGGCTCGTGAAAAATCAACAAACACAATAAATACATGTGTTGATTCATCCACCACCAAAATCGAAAATCACCAATCACGTGACACTACTCGTGGTCCCGATTTGTTCAAGATCAAGCCTCGATAACCCTTGAAGAAATCACAAGCCCGATTCAAGATCAAGTGTTCATCATCTTTGAATCAAATTATACTTTAGAGATCTGATCAAAAGAATATTATTGTACAAGTTAAACAACATTGATTGAAACCCTGAACACTCATTAATATAAAAATATAAAAATATATTTCGTACACGTGTTCTTGTTTCATTCGTTACAAAAAATTGTGTGTTTTTTCAAGAACTATTGTGATAAAAATCCTTAAAATATTAGACGGCAGATGAATACAAAATGTGGGAATAATAGCACTTTTTTGTTCTTATATTTTAGGTACAATCCAATCCATGGCATACATAATTGCTTTGTCATGTTATGTCACGAAATGTACCTTAATTTTGCAACTCTTAAAAATATCCTCACTTCCAAGACTGGTAAATATTGCCTATGTGGTTCACACTTCATTGCGTACACGAAATGCATTGAAATTAGAGGGAAGTAAGGAAGGAAGAGAAAGCCAACGATGGATGATGCAGAATTTGCTAATTGATGGATTCAACAACGCCAAAAGTTTCTTCCCTACTTTCCATTTCCACTAATCGATTATCAATTTATCATCACCATCAACAAAGTGTCCAAAACATTGTTGAAATGAGATGAGATGATAAACCTCACATTCATCACAATGTATATGTCCGCAAATGATGACAATGGGGAAGAAATAGACGAAAGATTAGAGCATACCAAGGACGGACTCTGAAGAAATCACAATAAACACTCGGACAAGAGAATTCGCAAGTGATTATATCAAGACATCTCCAGCAACTGCAAGCAGTACACACCACCTCAGACAGGATTTTCCTGCACTGGCCTTATGTGATCCATATCGCTGTGTCCAACCAGGCCCGCCATGATGTGATCTTCTGTATGATCAAACTGATTATGGTTCAGGGTTCCAGGTTCATAATCATGCCGCTGCTTCTTCTCTGCATCATCGAGTGGAGGAGGGCTTACTGCTTTTCTCTTGTGGTCACTGAAAATGGGTGATCCTTGGCCACCATCAGCAAGTGCGGACCCCTCACCTTTGGCATTATTTAGATCAGTTCCATCATCACGGACACCCTCATGATGTTTTCCTGGATGCAGGTTCTCATTTTCTGGTGTACTTGAGGGCTTCGGCATGCTTTGACTCCCGTCTCCCTTTACTTTCTCACTCCCAGAAGCCAGTTCAATACCATCTTCTAGTTCTCTCTCAATAAGATCATCCTCATCCATCAGATCCTTTTTTTGACTCATATCCCCTAGGCTCTTCCGTCGTTTTTCCAGTGCTGCCTTCACCTTGTTTCTGTCAATCTTCTTTATAACATCCTGGGGTGACTGGCCAAGTGAACCTTGCCCATTTTCCAGGCTTTGACCTAATTGTTTGTCCTTCAATTTCTCAGCTTCTATTATATCAAGTTTCCCATTATCTTCTAGACCTTCTTCCCCACATCCCTCTGACTGAAATTCTGATACGTTTTGAGCATCTCCAATCTTCTCCTGATCAGACGACAATGGTGCAGTGTGTTGCTTATCTTTGAATTCTACATCAACATTCTGGTCCAGAGCATTTTTTATTTCTGTACTTCTGTAGGCATTATTTTGACATTGATTAGTTCTAGGAGATCCATCATCATTTCCAACATCTGACTGCTCAGGTGCTGGTGTAGCTGATGCAGGTTTCAAGGTTTCAGGCCTCGCACCTCCAGCCTGTAAATGACTGTTGCTTGTAGCATGTTCTTCATTGCTAGCTGTACCTCTGGCTGGAGTCCGATGAGCGCCTCCACTTCCTGCCACTTGATTGGAAGCTGGAACTCGATTTTGTTCATACAGTTCCAACATTTGATTGCTAACTTCTGCACAAATAAATGTGTACCATTAGAGCTGACACCCATAGAATCACAGAATTATCTAACAATCTTCTTAATTTGTTTAAAACTTTTTACTTTTAGTTCATCCTCAAACATACAATCTATATCGAGTAACAAAAATAATTACAGGGATGCAAGGAAAGGAGTAATCTGGAGTGGTGAATAATTAGTGAGAAGCTAAGGACACTGTTGATTGCTCTGTAGCATCACCTACTGAATTAAAAATGAGGACACCCACCCTCCAATTGGCGTGGGGTGATGTCAAACTCTTGCCACCAGATTGTCTCGCCATCTGATGGGAGCTTTACTCTTAAGAACTTGGCAGCAAGAAAAATGGCACCAGCTGCAATGTGCTGGGGTTTAAATTGTAAACATAGAGATGTCCGAAGTCTGCATGGCACATTCCAAGTTCAGGAACGAAATGAAGAAAGGCCAAAAACAGCATATATGATATAGGACAAGCATACCCATCATTAACAAAATTCCATGCAACTTGAGCAAGGGCATTTTGAGCTACTTTGAATCTCTTTATCGCTTCAACGAGGGGTTTATATGGATGGAGTACATTAAGATCAAAGCCAAGCGTCCCAAGAACAACCCTCTCACCAAGTAAAATTAATTCCTTCTGCTGTTCATATACCTCCTGCAGGATTTCAACTTGGATTATGCCATGAGTAAAGCAGAATTAGATAGAGAAGACACATTCTAGGATCA
The DNA here is from genome assembly GCA_015708375.1 of Cydonia oblonga. NCBI lineage: Eukaryota > Viridiplantae > Streptophyta > Magnoliopsida > Rosales > Rosaceae > Cydonia > Cydonia oblonga. The sequence continues at coordinate 1,605 of JADOBS010303749.1, read as the reverse complement.
TGAAATAGAATCATTTTCAGATAAAAAAAGACTATCTAAATAAAATGGAAGAAAGAAAATAACAATTAATCAAAGTTCAATCTAGAAGATTTAGCAGCTCATTTTTTTTTAATAAGAAAACAGTACAACATCTTGTTTTGCAAAATCGCAACACAAGATGCAAATGTCCACTCCACCAGTCGGGTGTAAGTTGACATTCCATTTTATAACCAAAAAGCAGTCATAAACAGCTGATAGCTTTGTGACTAGACCAAGTAATGGTATGCACACCATGACTACCTAAAAGTTATAAAGATCTGAGTGAATCCACATCAGATTAGTAGCATCAATAAGAAATATCTTGATAGATGAGGTAGAGGAATGTCTTGCATAAAGACACTCTAATAAAAAACTACCTTTTGCTTGATCCTTTGTACTGCTTTAGGATCTTTCTTGTGCATAATTTCATAAGACACAAGGATAACATCTTTTAGTGGCCGTGGAGTTTCTTCAACCTTCCCAGCAAGAAACATACACACTGTCGCGATTGTCTGCGGCACATTTTAATTGAGTTTAGTGAACAAAATTTGATCATTTGTCCATGAGTCTTCTTTCTTTACAAAGATGAATTGAACCCTACATTCTAGCCGCAGGTGCACATATACAAAGGATGAAATTGAACTTTGCAATGATATAAGTCTGGGTATTTCCTTTATATAGAGACAATGCAAAGTTTGAGAAAGAGTGTTGTATTACATTGACTCACGAGATTTCACATTTATGAACTTAAATACTTTACCCCCCACCCCAAACCCCACCTAGGTAAAACAATACGATAAATCCTTTAAAGAGGGTGGACAAGGTCATTAGCCCTGACCCAGGTACTGGGGATTACGGTACACTTGAGGCTAAATAATGAGAATTTTAAGGACATCATGGCATATTTGTGACCCCATTGCCTTGCATGCCATTAGCAATACAAGTACAATAAAAGTTAAACGAACTTTCATGTATGTGATAGTAACTAATGGGTGAGCAATAGCATTCACCCCATGTAGAAAGTCTAAAGCTAACTCAGACATAGATTAATAGACAATGCAAGCCATAGGCATGGGGGCGTTCAAGTTTCAAATACTCACCCTTCTATCATTCTTTGCGTGTGATTGACGAAGAAAGAATCGATGACAGAAAATTATGGATGTTGCAATCGTCAACTGGGGTCTGCATAACAAAGTATTCAGGATCTTCATCATGCTGAACTAATGAGTCAAAACAAGATAAAAGATATGTAGTAGGATATTGACAAGGATAGTTCCAGTGGTTAGCATGAGGTTTTCAAACCTACAGGGATATTGAGTAAGATTCAACTCAAAGTTAATTCTGTTTTTAAAAATTAAGTGCCATTTACATGGGACTAGGAGCATGTTGGATAAGTTCAGTGCTGATGAATAGCCTTTTCAAAACATATATGAATATGTCTGTCTAAACTTACATGCATGAATCATAATAACCTCTTTGGACTTTTAAAAGAATAACACATCTCTTTTTGTCAGATTAATTCAATTGGGTGTGTTTTCAATTAGACTTTAACCCTCATTTTTTTTTTTTTTTTTTTTTTTTGTAAAA
>JADOBS010303748.1:0-23670 GCA_015708375.1 Cydonia oblonga | reverse complement strand
GAGAGAGAGAGAGAGAGAGAGAGAGAGAGAGAGCCACATCAAAAACTCAAGCCAAATTAATAGCTGTGTGTTGTTAGAGAAACAGAGACAATGTGCGGCACCACGGAGAACCCTACTTCCAATAGCAAAACCTCCTCTGTGTCCCCGGCCAATGGTGACGGCGGCACGATACCGCCATCCGACCATGTCCTCAATCTCGAACAGTAAGTGCTCTCTTTAGCTTCTCCTTCTTTAATTGGAGTAGAGGGGATATAACATTTTGTTATTTGGTGTCGTTTAATGGCCACGAATCTTTCCAACAACCGATCGTTTTGGTTAGTTTCCTAATTAGGTTAACATGCAATCGACATTTATGGTGTTACCGGTTTTAATGATGACAGGGGCGACCCGGCAGTGTACGAATCCTACTGGAGCAAGATGGGGGACAAGTGTACGATGGTGATCTCCGGAAGCGAATTGATGAGCTATATCAGCGACTTCACCAGAGTATGCTGGTTTTTGGAGCCAGCATTGGAGGCGGCGGTCAGAAGACTTCATCGTACGGTTGGAAACGCCGTCGTAGACGGTGGTCGGCATATCGTGGTGGGGACAGGCTCGACTCAGCTGTATCAGGCTGCCCTGTATGCTCTCACTTCTCCTGGCGGGCCCGAGCCCGTCAGTGTTGTGTCAGCCGCCCCTTACTACTCGGTGAGGTTCTCTACCCGTTGACATTTGGCAAAGTTTCCCTGATGCAATTACGGCCGTTGATTTGCTGTATTTTGTTGATCATATGTGGATCTTGATTTTGGCTTTGTTAATTAGTGAAGTCAACTCCAAAGGATCAACAGATTGCTGCTTCAGCGGTTGACAATCAATCTGGATTATTCAGTTTATACTAATTGTTTTACTTTATAATATATATACATACACACACATATATATATATAACTTCAAACAGTTTTATATTAGATAATTTAGACTCTGATAATTTAAACATAACATATCAAATTGTTTAACGGATCAATAAAACTTAAGTACACATATTTATGTCATAGTTTTCCTTTGGCATGCTGCGAATGTAGTATTCGATCTGCACTCTGCAGAAGTTGTTTTGAGTTGTGAGGGGTGAAATTACGAGAAGACTGTCGCGGAACATGCTGATGTTTTGCATGGGAAATGCGACAAAGAGGCAAATATGTCTTTTTGAAAACATAATCATGTTTGGGAACATGCAACAAACATATGCACGTAGTCCTGTGTTTTGAAACGCCCGGAAAATTAAACATAGTAACATGGCCATGTCTTGCTTATTACTAACCAGATTACTTCCAGCCAACCTTACTTAGATCCTCTACGCTCTAATTAATTACTTGTTTTCCTTCTATTAAACTCAATATAACTTTGTGTTTAACTTAATTTCGATATAATTATTAACTAAGTTGTGACCAATATTTGCTTATTGGTTACAGTCATATCCGGATGAGACAGACTATATTCGTTCTACATTGTACAAATGGGCAGGCGATGCATATACCTTTAACAAAAATGGGCATGGACCTTACATTGAGGTGGTCAACACTCCAAACAACCCTGACGGCACTCTCCGAGAGGCCGTCGTGAAGAACAGATGTGATCAAGGGAAGGTCATTCATGACCTGGCCTACTATTGGCCTCAGTACACTCCAATTACTAAACCAGCCGATCATGACATCATGTACTTCACGTTCTCCAAAAGCACCGGACATGCTGGTTCTCGCATTGGGTGAGGCCACGTATAATAATCATAACGAGAATGGCTATTGACACTTTAAAAAAGTTACTGTAATCTTACACAATTTACTCATTTTGGTCTCTTTTTTTTTTTATCAGATGGGCCATTGTGAAGGACAAAGAGGTTGCTAGAAAGATGTCAAAGTTTGTAGAGCTGAGCTCACTTGGTGTGTCCAAGGATTCCCAGCAACGAGCTGCAAAGATAATGGGAGTGATCTGCGACGGCTATGAAAACTGCAAGTCCACTGACAACTCTGAGCTCTTCTTCGACCATTGCCGTCAAATCATGGCGAACAGATGGGAGAGGTTAAGAAAAGTGGTCGAGCAAAGTGTAGTTTTCAGCCTACCCAACTACCCCAAAAAGTACTGCATCTTCTCTGGAGAGTCCACAGAACCATATCCAGGTAAAATCATAAACTTTTACTCTCTTTTTTCAACTAACTAACTAATTAAAAACATAAAATGGGTATTGAAATCATTCTGATTCTTGATCTTGAATGAAATTTGGAAAATGGCATTATTCCAATTCCTGACGTCCCATGTGTTTATTATCACATAATAAAACAAAATGTGAGTTGGGTTCTACGTTAAAATTCTTAATCCAATACCTGAAAAAACAAAAATCACATCAACTAAGGAGGCTAGTTAATCATGTACCTAATCATTCGTTCATTTTCTCCGATTCACGACTTCCCTATCGATGAAATTTTGATATTTATTAAATTGTGTCTTCTAATATTGGGAATGTTTTTGCGCAACGCAGCATTTGCATGGATGGAGGCCAAGGAGGATGTAGACACAGAGAAGGTTCTGAGAGGACAGATTAAGGTACAAGGAAGAACAGGGAGGCGCTTTGGGGTTGCTCAGAAGTATGTCAGGATTAGCATGCTGAGTAGGGAAGACGTGTTTAACCAGTTCTTGGAGAGATTATCAACTATTAAGTCCGTTGCTAATGGTCATTAAGTAGTTTAATCTAGTACTTAACCACAAGCAATCGCAGAGTATAAACCAAAAATTATTATTATTTTCGATTTGTAATTCGTTTTCTTTGGTATGGTCTGAAATGCAGCGAAAACGAGTCTTGTTTGTATAAGAGCAATATATACTTCTATTTATTATATCTAAGATAAAATAAAATTAGAGTGGATCGATCCTGAAATAAGACGTACCACGGCAAACAAATGAAACCGGGGACAGTTCAATCAAAATAAATTGTTTTGACTTCAAAATTTGATACTTAAACCCTAAGTAACCACAACAATAAATGAAATCAAAATTAAATAGAAGTGAGGTTTTTCCAACGCGTAGAAAGAAAGACCGATCCAAGTACACGGCAACGGTAATGGTTATTAAGAAACGAGCCTCTGTTTCAATACGAATCTCAATCGAGAAAAGAAAAGAAAAAGTATGTACTAACTCGGACAGGTCCCCAGACAAAACAAAATTGAATAGGAAAAATGACAGCCAACAAAGTCCAAAACCACAATAACAAAATCTTATTTCAACGTACTGAATAAATCTACCTTCCGGTTCCGATAAACATACAACATTGTTGGATAAACCTTCATTATACATGCACAAAAGCAAAGGCCAGATAATTCGTTCTCAACAAACTGCGATCACTGCTGATCGCAGGCAACGGGCAATCAAGGCCGGTCTAATCTATCCACCGGTTTTGGGTTCGAACCATTCAGGATCGTACGTGAAGGCTGCACCCCAGAAAACACCATGCAGGGGCAACTTTATACTAGTCTTAATTCATACTCGCCGGCCATGGTTATGTATCTCACCCATGGAAGAGCTTGGTATCCGCTTTTTTCAATAATCTTGAGGTAACGAACCTACAAAACCCCAATTTGCTTATAAGAAAACCGCACAAAACAAATTCCTAGCTCTATGATGGGCTGATTATTTAACATGTTGACATCTGGAATACAAATTCTATAGTTGCTCTGGGATATCATCATATCAGGCCCTAAAACCATTTCACCATTATTTGAATATTAGATAAGCCATTCAAATAACCGTTAACTAAGTTTATTGTAGAAAGAGATTGGAATGTCCCAGAAATAGAGCAAAGCAATCAATCCATAAAGGAATACCTGTATTCCAGAAACAGTAAAATATGGTATCTCGAACTTCACACGTATAGGAGCTTTTCTCTCAGGAGTTGATTCTTCAGCCGTTACACTTGGAAGGCGAAACTCTGCTCTCAACATGTATTCCTAGGCAATTTGGATTAGAAACAAGATCAATAAAAGGGGCTAAAGTGCACGGCACAGGATACAACAAGATAATCTTCTTAGACTAGCAATAAGAAGAGTCCACACCTTGCCTCCAGGAAAAGATCTTATTTTCCAGATAAGCGCATCACTTTCAGGTGCATATGCTGCAGATCCTAATGATGTCCGAACATCTGGATTAGTTGCATCAGATACCACAGGCACCTCAATCTCAACATTTGTTGCAGTGCTGTGCAGTTAAATTTTCATGAGTACCAAGGGAATAAACATTTGGGTGCCGAAAGCACAAAGCAATTGACCAAATAACTTTTTCAATACCTACGCTCCTTGAACTGACTTCTAGCTTTTACCAGAATCTCAATGCGACTTTTTGAATGCCTTTCAATTTGACATTCAACCCAAATTAAAGGCTTAACCTGAAAGGGGAAATGACAACAATTAATTGGAATGACATAAGCAGTAAATAAACCTCCCCTCACCACTTGATGCGTCCGCAGACACAAAGAAAATAAAACAGCATCAGCAGAGCATGAGGGATACCTGTGTACTCAGCCTATATGTCATGAGATCAAAAGCTCCATCAGGTGGTACAAAGGATATTGTCCGGTCATTTTCAAACCGAGCCAAACGGACACACCTAAAACAAATTTTATAATTTAATGTAAGGACTTGCAGGAAGATTAGTTTATGTAAAATCTCAAACACTTGTAAGACACAAAAGCAGCACTCGGATAAATAAAAGAAAGCTACATACTGATGAAATTTGATGTCTTCCAAATCAATGGCTTTTCCCTTTGTTGCTCGGCCTTGTGCCTCCAATAACACTCTATCATTTAAGCCCAGCTTACACTCAGGCATACCACTGCAAGCAAAATGAGTAAGTACTAGTTGCCAGATGATATCAGCATATAAAAGAGATCACTCTTAAGATGTAATTAGAAATTAAGTCCCTCTTGTGTTCTTCAGAGATTTTCCCCAAACCCTAGTTTTATCTTTCTGTGAACTGGTTTATGACTTCAATCAAGTTATTGTCCTCCACGAAACAAAGTACTCAAAAAGAGAAATCGAAACTAGGATTTATACCATTGTCCTCATAAACGTAGTTTCTTTTTACGAATGAATTATAACTCTAGCATAAACCAAACAAGCTAGCAAATCTTAAACGGACTTCACTTGGCATTTAGAAAGCATATCCAGTGAAAGAGGCACAAGTTAGAATGCTAAAGCACAGATATAAATTTAACTGGGTTAGGATAGAAAAACACCTCAAATAAGTTCTCATCTTCAATGCACCAACAACATCCGACCTAATGATTTGTCCATTACTGTTAACAAGTATATTAACACTCTCCACCACATCCAGGAAAACCTTGAAAAAATGAAAAGAAAGGCAAGTCATCCACTGGTTGTGGCATCAAAGCCAGCGGCATCAAAGAAGATTAAGAAGTCTTCATTTTTCCTAATGCACGTACCTCATTCTTCTTGTAACGTATCCCTTCACTTCGCCAAGACACCGCATTTGTTACGGCCATGGGAGGCCTCTGTGTAACTTCCATCCTGTAAGCATCAGTCTTGATAAATTCACTGAGAATCTTGGCTTCAGTATACTGAGGGTAACCAAAGTCCATCATTTCATCCAGCAACTCATACTACAAACAAAGGACACAAATATCACATTAAATCGCAATGTTTGACAATCAAAATTAAGTACAATGAATGGTGCAAACATCTCCTTACCACAACCACAAAGTTATCCCTAAGCGATTCTTCTTCTAACTCTTCAAAGTAATGCTTGAACACCTGCCGTCCAATAATCAATTTACTAATTACGCAATTCACAGGTGCATACACAAATGACAACGACAAATGAGGAATGAAACTTAGCATAATTACCAATAGAGCTTACATCGACTATCCGGTGTAGAAAGAAGAGAAGACTAGCGGCATTGCAGTTCTGCCTGGACGCAGTCATCAAGTAAACATTGTTATGCTGTATAAACAAGTAGCTCACGCCATTGTCATGGACAACTGGATCATGAGACTCCGGATCAACCTGAACCACATCGCAACAATCACGAAAAGAATAAAAAAATGCCAGTATCAATTTCTAATCTAACATAACAGATGAAATCCAAATTAGCCTCACTAATTTCGGAATCAACTGATAAAAAAAGGGGGAATAATTCATCAATAAACGACAATTTGGTTTCGTTTTCCTTCGTTTTCTCAGCAACCAATCAGTTCCTCAAACAACTAAGAAACATAAAAGTGCATAATCCGGGGGGAAATTGAGTAAATTTGAGTAAGAAGAAGCTTTATTGGACCTCTTTCTCGATGAGCTTAGTGAAGAAGCGCTCGGCTTGAGCGGCGGAGACGTCGCCGCGGTAGTCGCGCCAGATGAGAACGCGGCCTTTGATGTCTAGGAGGAACAGCGCCGAGACTGCCCCTGCCATGAGATCTGATCGGCGGTTGCAGCAACTGGATGCGATCTGATTCGGATATAGCAGCGGAGTCGATTGGCGAAGTAATAGATCTGAATCTGAATCTTGAGGCTTTAGGATTTAAGCGTTAGGGTTCCGTTCGCCGTCTGCTATTACTGTTGGAACATCAACCGCCATCTTCAATCTCTCTCAGAGTCTGAAGAAGGAGTCTTGAGTTTTGGAAATGGAGGTGTTCGCGGTGAATATTTTGCTTTTTCCGGACGTTAGAGACCCGCGTCTCTCTCTCTCCTCTACGACGCCGTTTCATGGTAATTTGGAAATTGATAAAAATAGTGACTCTTATGTATTACATGCAAACAGCCATGCTTTTTCATATGTTTATAATGTCTGGTTGTATTTTAAAATATGGGCTCGTTTATAAGTGTTTTTAAAATGACTAGTGTTTTTAGTGAAAATATTTTTGGGATCAATGCTTAGTAAAAATGCAACCTGAAAAAGCACTTAAAGTACTTCCTATAAGAAGCAGCACTTCAAGTGCTTTTGAAATTCAAATTTTTTTTTCTCTAAGAGCGCTTTTGCTTATTTTCAAACTAACTTTATATCTTAAATGTGGTATCAGAGTATACAGATTTATTGTATTTCAACTGTATTGATATTTTTCATAATTAAATCTTAATTAGTGAATCTTTGACCAAAGATTGAACGACCAAAAGAAATCTTGTGTGACGGAAAACCTAATATTAGAATCAAGATTCAAATAGTTGTGAGTGACATCAAGCATACATAAAAGGGTTTACTCATTTGGTTCGAATCAAAAGATACATTTTTTCCAATCTTTGGTTTTCTTCTTGAATTACCAATTTGAGGTTCACGTGTGATGTCGCATAAGACATAACATGCATTCGACATCACACGTAGATAGTTGAGATATAAACGTCTGATTCAAAATCAATTGAAAATGGACGAAGATGCTTAAAATCTTTCAAATTACTAGTGTCTATTTCCGACGTGGAATAATGCTCTCGACAAATACACGTTTTTTTTACTTTTCTACTTTATATGCCAAATATCGATTAAGTACAAATTGTTACGGGCTAGAATATAACACAACATTTTTACATGGACCTCCCATCTGTTAGTCTTAAAAAGGGGGAAGAAATACAACAAACTATCTGGAAATTCACTTGATAAATCATGAACTTTAATCCAATGCGGTTTACAGGGTTTGGATCATCTTCCACTGAATCCAAATACACCACTGAAAACCTGGCTGTTGCCACCCAGTGTTGCTTCCCACTCGATGGAAGATGTCGCAATCTGCGAGAGCATCACAACAATCTCCCTCATCTCTGGCCTCTCCACTGCTTCTTCGTTCATACACCACTCTGCAATTTCTGCCATCTGCAACCAAAGTAATGTTTTGACTCACTTTTCATCGAAAAAATTCGGAAAAAGCATTTCCTCCTTATATACAAATTACAATTTGACACGTGTGCAGAAACTTTTTGTTTTGTTGTGTCAATCATTGATTTGCAGTTAGGGAGGAGTAGCTCCTTAACTATAACGAACCACTCAGTATACGTTAGATCACCTTGAACATGTCCTCCATAGGATGGTTGCTTCTGAGGTTTCCATCTGTGGCAGCCTCTAAAGCTGCTTCTGGATGATCATCTTGGAACACCTTTTTTATCTGACAAAATGAATAGCAAATCAATCAAATTTGTGTTGTACTACTAGTGATCAGTGACATGCATAGTCTTTCTTCAAGTCGGGTTGAAACTTACGACTGTAATCAAGGATTTCATTTTCCCAGGCTCTCGATTGTCACGGAAAAGCGCACGTTGCCCTGTGATCAGCTCCGCTAGTACCACTCCGAATGCAAACACATCAGTTTTGTGAGTCACGTGGAGCTCCTTCACGGATCTTTCAGAAACACATACACAGTCAGATACATGAACAGCTAGGGCAAACTTGCTTTCATGTGCAGGTAAACTCGAATGAAGCTTACTCTGGGGGAAGATAGCCTGGTGTTCCAACCAGCCGTGTTGCGATAACATCTTCTTCATTGGTTCTTCCAACAAGTTTTGCCAAGCCAAAATCTGCTACCTACAGAAAATGGATTTTAAGCTACTAATTAGAAGAAAGAACTTATTCCATCTTTTAACAGAAATGATGTAACGATTCATGTTTCAGGTATACCTTTGCTCTGAACCCCTCGTCAAGTAGAATGTTACTCGTCTTTATATCACGGTGCACATATCGCGCTTTTGTGTGGTCATGAATGTACTCAATACCTTTTGCAGCATCCAGTGCAATTTGTGTTCTTGCAGTCCAAGAAAGTGGCTGATGACCTGATTTAATTCGTTTGGTTAGCCTCGCACATAAACACTAGAGAGGCGTGTGTGCGCAATGATTTGAGTACCTTTAAGTAACGGATCATGAAGATGTTCGCTCAGCGATCCATTCTGGACATACTCATAGACCAGGTAGAGGTGGTCATCTCCACTGGCATACCCCAAAAGCTCCACCTAAAACAGATTTTTAAACAAGTGATTAGACTAAAAGCACTTCCTTTCGCACCGTGTTAGAGGTCAATTTATTCCGAAATGATTGCTCACCACGTTAATGTGATGAATCTTGCACAAGACCTTTATCTCTGCAAAAAATTCTTTGGTACTATTAGACTTCATCTTCTTTATGGCAACCTCCTGAAAGTTGAACATTTATAGCTTAGTTTCATAGCTTTTTTCGAGTAGAAACGGAGAAAACTTGTGGGGTTCTTGCCGTACCTTCCCCCTTATTATTCCGAGGAACACGCTACCATATCCACCCTCTCCGATTTTCTTAGTTTCATCGAAGTAACCAGTTGCGTCCTCAATCTCCTCAAGGGTGAATATGACCGGTCCGTCTGATTCAAAAATTGCCCCATCTATGAAATAAACAATGTAGATTTACTGTCACGAGCAGAAATTTCTCTCTTTCAGGCATACTAACATGCACAAATTATTACATTACAGAGATGCTGCTGGAGTTTTATCTGACCTTCCATGTTTTCTTTATGAAGCAACTGATTATGCAACGACAAGGATCGGTGAGGAGCCAAGCTTTTCGAGCTTTTCAAGCCTGTCGATACAGGTTTATCTGGAACTTCCACATTTTGTTCCGGTTTTCCTCTCCGATAAAGGATAAAGATCAATGTGCTGATTGAAAACAATGTCACAGCTAACAAAATTGCAACCAATATTGACCACTTGTGTCTGAATCCTGATGATCAAACAAAGGCAACGACCGATCAACTCCAACAGAAAATAATCTGTGAATTTTCTGACATTCTTGTATAAACTTGTGTAAGATTACGTCAGTCAGTTGTGGAAGATTGAAAGAAAATAAAACAATTATATCATACCCTTGTACGTATGTAATCTGATTTCTACCAAATTTCGATTTGATTCAGAACTATTTTGTTGAAAAAATGTAAAAAGTCCGACATAAAAAACCAAAGAAGCTAAATAATAACATATCATGAGTTAGTCCACCATTGCATCAAAGCCTTTTGTATAAAACTCTGCGCGGATAGTCCATCTCTCCGACATCTTAACACACAGAAACATTGAATCTTTACTTGTTTCAAACTGTGGACACAGATTTTTAGATATTTCAGACAAATGAAATCAACTCAAGAAGTTCTTAAAAGAGCTCTCACCTGGCTTTGATGTTCCAAGTCCATTCTTTTCCATGGGGACAAACAACACCCAGCCCACAACTATGTATGAAGGATTCTCAGTCATATTTTTGTTCATTTTTTCGATGTTTTCAATCTTCGCAGACAGTAGTGTGCCAATATCCGACAGTGTATCATGCTCCTGAACTGTATATGTCACCACAATCTGAGACTGGCTTTGTACGCAACCGCACGGGAGATGGATGGGAAAATCAACGTCTATTTTAAAATTCCGTATCTCTTCTTCGACATACAAAGGCTGCCCGCTGTAAATCTTCGTGGACACATCATAAAACGTGTCAGATTGTTTCACCTTGTAGGTCGTGTCATAGAAGTATGCAACAGTGCCGGATATGTTTTTGCAAGAACAAGGCACACTTATCAGGTAATCTTGCTTCTTGTTGTGCTCTATAGGTCTGATTTCGGATGTACTCACGGTGTAAAAAGTGGCTACTTCTTCTACCTTCAGATCGATGTTGATGTGGTAGAGCGAGGCGTTACATGTCATGATTTTCGCAGAGCAACTCAAGGGGTTTACGAGAGCAGACCTGATGGATGCATCGGCAGCGAAAAATGCAGAAAATAGACTAAGAAATAGGGAGAGGAGTATGCTTGGAAGGAGGAGATGGGGGGATGCCATGGCTGTGGGATGATGAACTGTCAAGATTTCAGAGATACGGGCGAAAACATAATTTTAAAGAATCAAAACAACTGAATCAAAGCATAGTTTATTTTTGTTTGTTTCTCAAGTAACGCAAAGAGATGTAATTGCAAAGAGAGCTGAGTTCATATTTTTGTAAGCATCGACGAAAATTATGACTTTCATCATATTTTTGTCTGGTTTTGGAGGGAGTTTGGTTATATTAGTTATTTCATGTTCGACTGCAACATATACCAACTGTTTGGACTGTCATGGTGAGATACACACGGAACCTTTTTGGATCACCACGTATTTACCAAGCGGCTTGGTAAATACGTGACCAAAATTTCCATGTAAGTGCCACGTCGTCAAGCATGGGGCTTATCTTTACTTGAGTAACAATGAAATGTTCATACTACTCTATAGTTTAACTTTTGTTTGATGGAATGGAGGAAAACCATAGTTTCAAGGGGGCAAAGTGACAAAATAAGTCTCAAAGTGACAAAAATTACCGTTTCAATTAATAAGCCTTACATAACTAGTGTGATTTTTTGTTACAAGACTATTTTAATCTTGAATACAAACGAGCAAGCATACTCTTTGATTAACTGACCTAACTCACGTCTACGAATAATGTCACTTTTTATAAATCTAATAACAGATGTGATCTGACGGTTCAAGATTAACCACCGATCGATATAGACAGCTAGAACTAGCTTGTTGCTTCAGTGTAACTTATGGCATTATTATGCAGTATATTATTAATAAAAGTTGTGAGTCAGTAGCTCATGCACAGCCATTATTAAGGGTACAAGTTAGAAATACAGTTAGAAATATAGTTAGTAAGTTGGTTAGTATTTGGTTAGAGTAGTTAGACTTTTTCTTATAAAAACAGTTGTGTAACCTTCATTCTATCAATTAATACAAAAGCATATCACTCTCTAAACTCTCTCTCTCTCAAACTCTCCGTATTCATCTTTCTTTTCTTCATCTTTGTTCTTGATTTTCCCTTCAATTTCTAAACATTGCAATGTAGTTAACAGCCATGAAATAGTAGACAGCTTTGTTCTTGCCGTTTGTAAAGCATGCTTGGCCGTTTAGATTTTGGATCTTCTTTCTTTGTTTTTAATTAACGGGGCACGCGGCCGTCCATGTTCTGGATTTCTGAAACCGGATATTGTTCTTGAGCAATTAAATATATGCTTATGCTTTAATTTTGTCACTAATCAGAATTATATACCTTGAGAACTCTGCTAAGAGCTAGCTAAGCACTGGTGTGTCCTTTTCGTATCTACTTCTACCTTTATCTGGTGTCGTTCGACTGGAAATTAGCTAGCAATACGAAGAGCTAATTAACGTTTAATTGTGGATGGTTAGGGTAAGTAATCATGGAGTTAGGGATTAGTTCTTCGGAGTTATGTGCCGGCTAAGAAAAAACATATTTAGAGACTTTGATGCAAGAAGTCAATGCGTCTTTGGGAGGGAGGAAGCATTGGAGCATGCGTTTACCTCAGTCACAGTCATGGTACAAGAATAAAAGGACGAATTGTAGACGATGATTCTCGTAGTTTAGATATTAGATTAATTAGAATGTGGCATAACTCCTAATTTTGGACCCTAAGATTTAAAATCGATAGAAGTGGTCCTTAAAATTATCGACCATCAATCATTTTGGTCATTATATGAGAAATTTTCGTTAGTTTGAGGGTATTTTTGTCAAATCAACCCCTCCCCTTGAACTAGTGATTTTTTCAATTAAACGGAGATTTTTCATATAAAGGCCAAAATGATTGACGGTGGACAATCTCAATGATCACTTGTATTGATTTTAAATATTAGAGACCAAAGTAAGGAGTTGCGACAATTTCAGAGACCATTTTGACTAAAAAGCCTTAAATAAGGAAACTTGTGAAACAAGTATACAACAAGAAAATAGAAAGAAAATCAACTTGTGAACGTTTGTTAACTAATTACAGGAAAATATCTGAGCCCTAAACATTTGCTATTTTCCCGCCAAGGTTAGAAAACCTCTGCTACTTTTGGACTTTGCTCCCATCTTGTGACCGGCGAGGGGGCAACAGAAGAAGCTGCGGTGGACAAAATTCCTACTTGTCACTCTACCACCCTCTCGCCAAGGAAGGCAGGCAACCATCCATGATTCACCGGTACGTAGTTTGGTTGTGACATTTGCAATTAAGAAAGCATTAGTCACTAACCGCCATCAATCGCATTAATTAATTAACACACACATAGACATTATGCGTCGTCTAATGATCGACGAGACAATCATCTTCACCTTATGCATCGTCATCGTCGTCATCATCGTTCCTTGTACAGAGGCAGCTGGAAAAGGCCTTGGGAACGGCTTAAATGTAGGTTTCTACAGTCGCAGTTGCCCGAATGTGGAGAAAATTGTGGCTGACATCGTGTCCGAGGCTAACCGGCAAGATCCAAAGCTCCCCGGTGCCCTCATTCGCCTCTTTTCCCATGATTGCTTTGTCAAGGTACGCACAGCATTGTACTATTTATATCATCTCAACTGACATGCCAGACATCTCGCTAATAGGGTTGAGATCCACCTACATTGAGACCTACATGTTCGATTCTCGTACAAAACGTAGTCAGTCAGTTAAGATGGTACAAATATCGCGTAGTATTTATTGTCTAGATTAGTTGAGTCCACCCCCTTAAGGCTTTTAACAATTACAATTTACAGGGCTGCGATGCCTCAATTCTGTTGGAGGCCACACGCTCAAAGGAGCCTGTAGAGAAAAAAGCACAAGGAAATGACTTCATTAGAGGTTTTGAACTCATTGATGAGATCAAGGCCAGGCTAGAACAAGAGTGCCCGCAAACCGTCTCCTGCGCCGACATACTAGCCTTTGCCGCTCGGGAAGCTGTTTTTCTGGCCGGTCTACCCCGCCACAAAGTCCCTGCTGGACGCCGCGACAGTCGTACTTCCCGTGCTTCCGATGTTGGCCTCCCTGCTCCTACAACACCTTTCAACGATATCATAGATTTCTTCACCAGAAAAGGCATCACCCTCGACGAACTGGTTGTGCTGAGCGGTGCACACTCCATTGGGGTGGCCCATTGTAGCTTCTTTGATTACAGACTCTACAATTTCAACACATCTCAGCCCCAAGACCCTGCCCTCGACTCAACCTACGCTTCTGATCTCTCCACAAAGTGCCCGAAACAAAATACACTGCCTGCAGACGAAGCGAAAAAGAGGGCCGTGGACTTCGATCCAACAACACCACTTGTTCTGGACAACAACTTCTACCTGAACCTGTTGCAAGGGAAAACCTTGCTCCAGTCGGATCAGATAATGGTTTCCGATCCTCGCACCAGCGCGTTGGTAAAGACATTGGCCTCGGATTCTGAAGCTTGGAGTCGAAGGTTTGCCAAGGCCATGATCAAGATGGGGCGAACAAACGTTCTCACTCGAGATGAGGGAGAGATAAGGAAAAATTGTAGAACCTTTAACTAACATTATGACCAAATATTGTGTATATCCATATAGTGTAAAAAGTAATTGTGTATATATTCTCCATGCAGTGTATATAATCCACTCGAGCACTTTCCCTGCAAGTTTAGTCATGCACAACGACGTCGTACATGTCACGACCAAAGATTTTATTTTTAATATATGAAACAGGAATTGATCAAGAATGTAATTTAGAAGGATTCAATTGACCAGAAAAAGAAACTTTGAAGTTATTCTTAATAAAGGCGTTACTCTTATCATCGAGTTGTATTATCTCTTTAATAAAGATGAGACTCGTATGTGTTGGTAGGGTCTCACCTTTATTAGAGAGACGATACAAATAAATGATAAATGAAGCATTACTCATTATTGTAGGCATGCAAACGTACTATCATTTGTATCTCTTTAATAGATATGAGACCCACATGTAGTGGCGGGCTCCCACCTCTATTAGAGAGATGATTCAAATAAATGATAAGTGAAACATTACTCATTATTGTAGGCATGCAAAAACACTAACTAAGACTGACAAGAGTTTCATCCATGTTGTATGGAAACATCCTATGGTGGAGTGGATCAAAGTAAATACTGATGGGTCATTCAAGTCTATAGGCCGTGCGGGCTATATGCGTATTGATTGGAGCAATTGCCTATGGCATATTAGACATATGCGTGTTTTTGTTTTCCATATGTTTCGCAATGACAACTGTGTGGCTTAGGTCTTAACTAACTTTGGTGCAAATCATGTTGTATATTGCTGGCGTGCAGCTTCTGCTTTCATGATATTTTTGTTTCTACCAAATATCATTTCAGATTATTTTTACTATATGTTTTCTTTGTACGTGGGGTTGATTATTGATTTCCCGGCCGTATTAATTACTTGCTATATTTTTTTTCTCAACAAGGTTTAACTTTATGTTCTCTTTGTTTTTATTTCTTTTTTTATTTTAATAAGATTATGGGAATGATCGGTCAACCACTATAATCCCATCCTTTAGAGGAAAAAAAAAAGCACACAAACTTATAAAAGGGGCAAAAAACATATATGGTCCTCTTCCAACGCCCTTTTTCTGGGGAGAATGCCGATTTGCCGCAAGGAACTTCCTCTGTCTCCTTTGTTTTTCATTTTTCTTTTCTTCCTTTTCAGATCCATCGTGTTAAAATTGCTTCACTAGTTATAAATATTATGCTCAAATTCTATCCCTTAATTAAATACCTAATTAGGGTCACCCTTATGTTTAAGAACTCATATGCAGAAGAATGCATGAGAACATGTAATCGCAGTTTCCATCAAAATAAAAACTTACAAAATATTATAATATCGTTTGCTTAAAAAAAACATCAGTTATAGTTCTATGAAATTTTCTAAAAAATACCAATTTGTTGTAGGCATAATTTACTGAACGATTATGGAAACCATAGAGAGAGAGAGAGAGAGAGAGAGAGAAAGGCGCGACAATAATAGAAAGAAGAGAGAGATGTGTAATTGTGAGGTGTATATTATTCCACCTCATTGTGCCTCTATTTATAGTAGTAGGGAAGGTTAATTCCTTACTCTTTAGGATTACAACATTTAATAGGTAATCAACTCCTAATAGGAATATAAGAGATATTCCAAGATATACTAGGATTTACACAATCATATTTTTAATCTAATAGGACTGCAACACTCCCCTTTGAGTGTGTAATTACTCAAGTAAATGGCGCATCAAGTCTTTAGTGATGAAACAAGTACAATTGATGAAGTCGTTGGCACAATGAGCAAATGCGAGTCTCAAATCAACTGAAGAATGCATAAAAAAAGTAAAACTCACAAAGCCTCGCTATGGTAAAACCCAAGGTAGGAGAAAAACCCATAGACTAAGGAGAAAAGTGAGAAGTTGCATTAAGTCAAAACTATACGTCTTTTGGACGTAAGTAGAAGAGATCTCAAGGGTATATCAGCCCATGATTGGTGCATCATTAAAACCTAGTTGGGTAGCAAAAATCCAGTGGGAAAAATGCTCTTAATCGTAGGGAAAAAATGCATTAAGATCAAGTGAGTATACTTTTGGATACTCCTCCTGAGTTTGACATAACTTCCAAATAAGAACTACAAGCATTGCATATGAATAGTTAGGCATACCAATTCCTCAGACAAGCTTCTGGAAGGTTAACTTCGGTAGTGACATCATGTAAAGGTCAGCAAGGTTGTCTGGGATCGGCTTGCATAACTTCAATCTCATGATGCTTTGCTAAGGTAGATGTAGACGTAACATGTCTTGGTGTTGACTTCGTTGATGTATCATGTCTTGGTCAGGTGGAGACATGCGACATAGTCTTCATGGATAGTCGTTGGGACTCAACAATGGATGAAAATAACAAGTACTTCGAATATGCTCAACAAGAACTCCTAACCATGTCTCACTTGTGGAGTAGTGAAGTGAGGTGAGTCTTGGAACAATTCGAAGATTTCGCAACTAAGGTCATGTCATGGACCTTCAAGATATTGCGATATCCCTAACGGTAAAGATATAACCATTTAGGGATTTTGCCTTGTGCAAGTTTGATAAGTAACATGTGTCAGCATAACAAATAAGGCAAGCATCATTTTGAGGATCAGGGGGGTTGGAATCGCTCGAGATACGTTGGGATTTGCCCTCGTAGTACTTTTAAGGTATGTCTTTAATACCAATTTAGTGGTTGAGTGTAGGCGCAATGCTGCATCTTTACCAACAGATCAACAGAAAATGAGATGTTTTGTCTAAATACAATGAGCTAAGTACAACGAAGCGTAAAGTTGAACTTTAAATATGGAATTTCGGATTCCATAACCTTTTCAAGGTCTTATTTGCATATAATGTATGGACGATCATAGGTATACTTAAAGGTAACATATTCAGGGTGTAGTTTGACTGATAGACCAAAATACTGTCAGAACAATGCTTCAACTTCAAGTCAAGGTATAAACAAGTTTTCCTAAGATCCTTCATCTTAAATTCCATCTTCAGGTGCGAGGCAATTTTCTCAAGCTCTTCTGGAGTCTTAGTGAGATTCGTGTTAACGACATAAATTGTAACTCTGGCAATTTGGAATAAGACTTCATAGTTTAACACGTAAGGGCATAATTCATCTCTGACTGATTAAATAATCATTTACACGGGTATACCACATTCGTCAAATTATAAGTGAACGCCTCAAACAAGTTAAAATGGTGTTCCGTGGTTTTGGAACTATTTGAACCAGTCCATGTAATTCTTCGGGAACTTACATGTATATCTCCGTATTAATATCCCCATGGAGAAAACACTAACCACATTTCATCATGCTGCTATCAATCACAGGACGTTTGGGAGAAACCTTGCGCCGTAAGGAGTACATCGTATCGCACTATTTCATTCATCTCATAACCCTTCCTTTCCCACTTGTAACACAATAGGGTACCTTGGGCAGTGTAGGAACAAAAGGTCCAATACACACTTTGGTAAGGAATTTGACTTGGATTGTTATTTCGGTTGTCCAATCAGTTCTACGTTGTCACTTAATCAACGGAACACGGTTCGATATCGTCGCTTTTCATTTATGTCGGTGGCTACCATATAAGTGAAAACGTCATCGATGGTAATCTTATTTCAATTCCATTTAGCTCATCCAAACTAGTATACTGGACCAAGAACTTCAAGTCTCGAGAGTAATCTAGATTAATCTCATGAGATGGAAAGGATTTGAGATAACGATCGAGTATAAATTCATTGTTGTGCTGTGTCTTCCTCTTCTAGGGAAATGAATCATACGAACCGAGTAATTTGTCATGTTCCAGGCTAAGACGGATTGATTGGCTATCTACCGGTGTATCGGACTGTCCAACAAGGATGACACGCCCTCTAGGGATGTTGACTCAACGTCCGTTAAGTACGTCTATCTTTGCAGGCATGTTTGCAGCTAGTATATGATCTGGTCACTTTAGCTAGATCAGAGGAATATGTCTAGAGCAATATTCTGAAAACTAGAATTCATCGCACTTGCTTATCACACTTGTGTAATATATGGATCGAGATGAAACATAGTGGACAACGTCCACACAACTTCGCGCCATTCTACAGGAACGTTAACGTTCTTATTTCCCCTAAAGGCAAGACGATTGTCTCATTAAAGTGCCAACCCGTAAATGAGCGGTAAAGAGATCGTATGCAAGGGCTTTAAGAAAGCTAGTGTGAAGGAGAATCATGATTGACAAAAGATACACATCTTTCTTTGAGGACCAATAATGGTACGTTGCGGCGGTGTAACTTGGCACATGGAATGCACACCTAAATGCATAAATACAAAAATCGTCAAGTTCGTACCTAGTAACCAATTGTAACGTCATATAGGTTGGCTGGCAATGGGCCTCAAGGCGGACCAACATAGATGCGTACAAGATTGCATAGCCCTAAGAAGAAACCGAAAACTTGGAACGTTCACCAAAATCGGGGCAATCATTTAAATTGCGCTTTATGATCGCTAGACGAGGCTATTTGGGTGAACATGGGAATTCGATGTTCAATTATAAACCCAAAATACATGCAATACTTTATCAAAAAACTGTCGATATAAACTCTCTGATATTATCCAGTCTCCCGGACCTTAAGGGATAAGTAGGGTGGTGAACCCTTAATAGGCCAAAAGGTTTAGCAGCAATGTGTGCGAATAAACATGTGACCAGTTTGTCGATTCATCAACCAAAACCATAAGTATTTATATGGTCCGCATTTTGGTTGGATTAGTCCACATATATTCCCTTGAATCCATTATGAAAATAGAGTCATTTCGTATCTTTGCGAGGGATGATTTAGAAATCAAGTTTCCCAAACGAGCGGGTTTTGGCAAAGTGTGCTTGTAGGCACAAGATCCTTACTTTGGATAAGGAGATCGTTGTAGCATCATTGTTCGACCTAAGTGTCCCAAATGGTCGTGCCAAACCAAGTAAACTACTCAATCACCCAGCTCCAGGCTGGCCACATGTGGCGTGTGCCCCAGTTGAGAGACAGCCCAGTAGCCCCAAATCAAAGCTTCAGGCTCATTTTTGGAGGTAGTGCAAAGATATTCCACTCTATTTTCTTCAATAGTTTTATTTATGATCATTGTCATCTCGAATATCCTTAAAAACTCAACGTCAGGGAGAATTTAAGGTCCCTTAAATGATAATTGTGAAATCCCGTTCCTGGATTTCACTGTTATAATCTACGTATTTGTATTATTGAGATTTTATATTATTTTTCGAGAACTTATTTTAATTTGTTTGAATTTAGATTTTTTATTAAACTAGTTACGAAAAATGAAGTTTGAAAATTATTTATTTAAAACTCATAGGCATTTTGAGGTCACAATTTATATCTTTGGATAGAGTTCGATCTCACGAATGCGTAGGCGCAAATTGTTCGTGAAACAGAGCTATAACGAAGAAATTAGAGATATTTTGATTTTTTTTTTTTAAAAAAATGAAGGAGGGACTAGATGCTGCCAGGTGGCAACAAGAGAGACATAAGAAGAGGAGGTTACAGGAGAGAAAATGAGGGGAGGAGTGACCAATGGAAGGAAGGAGAAATGAGGGGAAAAGAGAGACCTAAAATGGGTCATTTTTCACCTGCGATCCACCATTTTTGACCCGGCCATATCTTCTTCATCCAACTTCCATTTTAGGTAATCTTGGTGTCCATGGAAAGCTCTTGACGAGTCTTACATCCTTGTAGTGTTAGATTTTCATTTTTCCTTTCCATTTGTCTAGGTCGAAGCCACAAAGTGCCGAGGGTTGTTTGGCGAGTTTTCTCATTTTACGGTGATTCCGACAATACCGTCGATCACCACTACCAATAGACTCCCCTCAACCACTGGAGTAAGGCCCAATCATTGGATGAGGTGTCGGAGTTTGTTTTGGCAATGAATCGAGGAACACCCATTTTTAGGGTTTCCAGTGGGTTTGGATGAAATTGGGACACTTCCCGACTGAATTGGACTTGGCCACATGTATGAAAATTTCTCCCCTCACTGAGATCTAATTGTCTGTAAAATTTGGTATTTTTTTAAAATAGTTGAATTTTCTGACGAGTCTGGGCGGCCGACCGCCACCCAAGACGGCGCGGTGCTAGTGGGCTGATGATGTCTTCCTAAGTTCAATTAGATGCCCTAATTCCATAATTGATATCTGTATGACGTAATTTGATTGTCTGAAGTCAGTAAAATTAATTGTTAACCGCCACCTAATTCTAGCAATTGGCGGAAATCCGGCCGTCGAATCGCGATGAGATTTTAGTATGTTATTCTTTGAGCATAATGTGGACCTTAGGAAGTTATGGATCTAGATTATGATGTGGGGATCTTCCAGATTAAATTTCTAGGGTGTGGACCCCACCGTTGATTTTTGGTCAACAGGTCTTGAACCATTTGAATTACTAAAATTAGTATTACGAAAGACTCGATGAAGCTTTGCAGACTTGTCTCTGTGAGTGATTTTAATATATGTGGTATGGTGATTACCCGATTCTTTATATTAATATCCTTTGTGGATATTACATGGTTTTATAAATTTGCTTTCTGTTAAAATGTGATTCCTTTATAATTGACCATCGATCTATTTTTATTAAATGTGATTTGATTCATGGATTGGTAATATTTGTGAAAAAGTGATTCGAATTGCATATTGAAATGTTTTGTAAATTGAGGGCTAGTAGGGACTATGATCCTGCTTGGTTAATCCGCATTGGGGGGTCACTTGTGGTTCTGCTTGGTTAATCCGCATTGGGGGACCATACTATATATGGATCATGCTTGGTTAATCCGCGTTGGGCGATCCTTATGGCCATTTATACTTAGGGGTGATCATGCTTAGTTAATTCGCATTGGGTAATCACTGCTTAATAGTTCTGTAGGTGTGACTCTACTTGGTTAATCCGCATTGGGGTGTCACTACCTACCTGATTATCTTGACCCTGATTGGTTAATCTGCATTGGGGGGTCACTAGTGGTTCTACTTGGTTAATCCGCATTAGGGGACCATACTATATATGGATCGATCTTGGTTAATCCTCGTTGGGCAATCCTTATGGCCATGTATGCTTAGGAATGATCATGCTTAGTTAATCCGCATTGGGTGATCACTTCCTAATAGCTATAGGAGTGACTCTGCTTGGTCAATCCGCATTAGGGGGGTCACTGCCTACTTGGTTACTTTCTTAGAAGTGGCTCTACTTAGTTAATGCGCTTTGGGGGGCCACTTCCTGTTTGGTTACTTATGTAGGGTTCGGCCAAACTGCGTCCCTCTAGCCCTTTAATGTACATATGAACGATGATTTTTTAGAATCTTGGTGGTTTGAATAGGAAAAGCTGTTGGATGTCTGGGTGACTCCTTCGGAGTTGTTAGAGACTTGACTATGTTTTCATATTTACGAACTTATATTTGAGGTTTATAAACTGTGATCGATGGTCTTTCTTTTTATTGATTATCACATACTTGTATTATTGTCACTCACTCGAGCTTCGCAACTTATCTGAGTTTCGTCTAGCCGATGCACCATTTCCATGATGTAGGCACTGATTTTACATATGATAGGTCTGGGTAGATTATGAGAAACCGCTTGATATTTTGGTTCCGTTGAGTGGTCTGGAACCCAATGTTGTTGGATTCCGTTAAGTGGTCCGTAATCTTTGTTCTCGCTCATTCCCATAAGGTTAGTCTAGAACCCTAGATTCGAGTGAATGAGAATTGCCCACAATAGACCTTGTGAATGTAAAATAGATTTACCATGTTATTGCTCATAACCCAAGTAGGAAATTATATAGAGTTCCTTGGTTAAATTCGTGAAATGATATGTTACTGCATTCATTGATTAACATAATTAAATGCTAAGATCATGTATCTTTGATTCATGAATTGGTTGATTAACGGGATTGTGGAATGACCTTGGTTATGGTTGTTAATATTCTGATTATTTTAGTTGATCAATGTGGCTTGAGAATAATACGTGCTTCATTGATTATTTGATATGTTACCCGTTGCGGATGGAAGTATAGTGCTGAAAACATGGAATTTATATAATGGATGGAATGAGAATCTTGAACGGCATATTGGTTTGTTTTGTAGCCCTAAACTTGGTAATGTCATGCATGTCAAGTTCTAATAACTAATTACATAATGTTATGTATTCTTGTTAGAACGCCATGGTATAAATGTCTAAATTAGTGAACGACGAACTACGAATGGCTTGATCCCTAATAAGTGTACGTAGGCAGTCTAACGAAGAGGTTAGATACAACTATAAAGCATACGAAAAATTACTATGCGATTTGATTCTCGAGTTGTGATTTGCCATATCCCTTAGGCGGGGTATGTTAAGATACGGGTATTTGGTGACGTCACATGTCGATCCTAGACGTATGTCGGGATCAGGGCGTGACAATAATTCAGTACCATTCATACAACAAAGAGCGTGCCAATGCTCTTAATCAGGTTGGATAGACCTGAAGTTATTGTTAGAGATGTGATTTAGGTGTAAAGTTAGTGTGCATGGTAAGCATTCATCTAGACAATTAACTTCCCCACATTCTTACCTAATCACGTGTTTAATTGAATCGGTCACATGTATTAGGAAACATGATTCAATTAACTCATATTTGAGGATAATATCAATAAGATTATCCTTAAGTAAAACATACACCAAACTTGAATCCAAGAACATGGAAAAATGTTCACAAAGTAAATGGTTTACTAAGGGGATTTGGCCAACAAGGTCATCCATGTCAAAATTTTGCTCTTCCAACGGTGTTCGGTGGAACAAAATCAATCTCACATATTGACTATGAGAATGGTACTCCTCAACAACATTAGTAGGGGCACAAACAGGTGCATAACCCAATGATCTATTCCATCGATACGGAAGTAGATGCTGCAGGGTTGAGGTTCGGGAATATTATCCCTTATTCTTGAAGTTTTAGGTCTTAGGTGCCAAGGATCACGCTTTGGGCATGATGTCATACCTTGGCAGGCCCTGATTCTACCATATGTTGTAAAAACAAACTCAAAATTGGATTGTGATAGAGTATGCCATTTGGTGTATCCCTGCCGAAGCAGTGCATCACCATTGGGTTAGGCTTTGACTGAACTGGGTCGAGCCATTCGATAAACTCTAGCCGAATTGAGTCTATACCGTGGCGGTCTTGGAACAACGTAAATCCGATGAGGCAGCAAAGAAGAAAGGAACCTCGGGTTCAAGAGCATCAAGCAAGAAGAAAAGCAATGGTTCCAATGAGGATCGCTCCCCTGCTCACAGCCAGGGAGATGAGAACGACCAAGCTGCTGAGGAGGATGGGGACGATGATGTCCAGTGGCAGACGGACACTTCCGTGGAGGCTGCTAAGAAGCGAATCCAGGA
>JADOBS010303747.1:0-23599 GCA_015708375.1 Cydonia oblonga | reverse complement strand
ACAACCCAAAAAAAAAAAAAAAAAATCCTATCTACACCGCTATCACCAGGTTCGTGAGGTGAAAATGGGAGGAATGAGTGTGGATTTAAGGAGTGTGGTGTGTAGAGGAGGGAAGAGGGTGGGTGCGGAGGTGGGGGTGAAGAGGAGAAAAAGGCTCAATGAAGGTGGGGGTGGGTTGGGTTTTTGGATGGGAGGGGAGGTGAAGAGAGTGGAGGAGAAGGAGGTGGTTGGAAGCCACGTGATACAAATGTGACAGCCACGTCAGCATTTAACGGATCAATAGATGAAAAATCTAACAGAGATATTATTTTGAAATAAAATAATACGTGAGGTATGAAAATAAAATGTTTTAAAAATATTGTATCGAGTTATAATAGACTTCAAATTTGAAGAATTACTATGTAATTTACCTTTTTTTTTTTTTTTGGGTCGAAGTCAGATCGATAGTGTCTCTTGTCCTCTTGAATTACATATGGCTAGTCTTGTCTTCTTGAATCAATTAAGGTGACAGAAGTGACTCGCCCTAGTCTTATTTCATTTGATTGAGACTTCTTCTGCGTGATAAAATACATCAATCAGAGGCAATCAGCTGCTCCTCCGCTAGTGCTTCTGTGATGACACCCTATTTCAAAGCAAGATTTTCCACCCCAACAATCTCTCCAAAAGCTAAATTGATGACGATATATATGAAATAATTGACGTCTAATTTACAAACAAGTGTAAGCGCAGTTTGATAATAATTTTATCTTTAATTTATTTTTTTGTACATTTTTTAAAACTGAAAATTAAAAATGGTTACCAAACAATTTTTCAATTAACAGATTCTTATTTCAATGTGTAGTTCTGATCCACGATCTACCAAAACCCTAAATGCTAAACCAAGATCCTAGCGATGACCTCATCTTGTTAGGCTTGTTTTATGAAGGCACTAATCATATTATGATGATGCAGCAGCAGAATTCATTTTGGATATAATTGAAACAGAACGTTTATAAGCGGACTTCATCCTTAAATTGCTGTTGTAAAATTGATCTTGTTGTTGCAGTTTGTATTACTGCAAGTAACAGTCATCATGATTAGTATAAATAAAGTCACAAAGCCGAGGCAACATTAATCAAGCTACAACGGTTGAGCCCCTTTTCTCCATCTCTCTCTGCCGTCCTTCTCTCTTCTATTTCTCAAATATTATTTATAACAACACTTGTCAATCAGAAATTGTTGTATTTGTCATTCCTTCATACGTTTACAGTCATACCGAAGGAAAAACTAAAATCCCCGGGGTACATCCATACAGTGGCGGATGGACTAAAGGGCAAGGGGGTCAGCTGACCTCCTGAACTTCAGTAAATGTTCACGGATAACTTGGGTGTTGTTCTTTTGACGATTAGAGTTGGCTTCATACATACCCTCCAACTATTTGATAAAATGCCTAAAAGAAGAGTTTCTCTTATTATTATTATTATTTTTAATATTACATGACCAAAACGACGTAGGATTAGGATTCTCTCCCTTCATATTTCCATTCCCTCCTCTCACATTCTCTATTTTATCTTTCTCTTTTTATAAAAAAATTAATATAAGATATTGACATGGTTTAACAATGACCGTTCAAAAAAAAAGGGAGGGGAAAGAATCCTACTCCATCGTTTTAGGCCAAGTTAGTTTAATACAATAAAAAAAACACACCAACAGCCAAAAAAGTAATAATAATTATGTGTATTTGCTAATTACATTGCTTTAGTTTTACCGTTTGCTACTGCTTCAGTGGAGAGTTGTTTATGCTATGAATATTGTGAAGAGTCCATTGCATAACCGAATAAAAGATCAATGATTGAGTGATAGCATGGTGATTTATATTGAGAACAACGTTTTTTCTTCCATTAATAGTAAAGCTATGATGGAGCGTTTTCAAAATATGAAAACGCATCGTTGACTATTGTAACTTGTATAAGTTATGAATAATGAAACTGTGGTTTAATTTTTAAGGTTATTATGTGTCTAAGAAATGTTTGTAGACTTTTACATGTGACCCCTGGATCCGCCCCTGCATCCATACATGTGTATGACACAGGTAAACCAATTGAGAACAAACAAGAACGAAAAAGCGTTTATGATTGGCACTGTCTCTTTTGAACAAACTAGAACGAAACATCAACAGAAACTCATAGAATACATCTGACGAACGAAGCCCAACTACGACAATTGATCATGCCTTTGCTTTTCCGGCCTGGAGTGCTTGAGCCCTCTGCTGTAATTTTAAAATCTGCAAGATAGAAGGTATTATGGAAGCAATTAATGTTGAATTACGGATAGGATACAGTGATACGATACGACACGGTGATCCAAGGCTTATACCATGAAGCACATATAGGATACAGTGATACGATACGACACGGTGATACAAAATAAAAAAGTATTCTTTAAAACATATTTAACATAGAAATATATAAATACAAGTTCATTTGATTTGTTGGTGAAGAAAAATTGGAAATCTAATGCTCTTTACATACAAAGAAGTGTGAGAGTTATATTCACTGTTCAATTAGAGGCACTCTTTGTATTCATCAAATTTTAACGAAGGCTTTGTTTCCTATTAATTTTCTCATTTTAATTTATCATGTGAAAGTGTAAAGGGATTCTAAAAGCCGGATACTTGTATTCCAAATGTGGGATATGCCCATCCATTAAGTCAAAGCCGTATCAGTTGACCATGATAGGTATCCGAGAGTATCCAACAAGTGTCGGATACAGCATACGCGACCAAACTAAAGTATTTGTGCTTCATAGGCGTATAGCTCTAATAAATTCCTCAAATGCTATGGATATATTATCACGACTGAATCAAAGCCAGAGACCATATGAACAACTCTAGCACCATAAAAGAGCAGTTAAGGTGCAGAGAAAAAGGAAAATACAAACCGTTTCTTTCTTGCTATTTTGCTTCTCTTCCAAATCTTGAAGAGTAGCATCCAGCCGCTTCCTGTTGCGCACGATAAATATAGTTATGCCAGAAGTTAAACACGAGTCCGATCAGCATAAAAACAATGGTAGGAAGAAAAGGGATAAACTAGACATAATTTCCATATAAGCACCCAGATGCAAAAGTTGGGAAACCATCTATCCAACCCACACATATATCGCTACAAGGTCAATCCCAAACCGGAAAATGTAGCGGACAACTGGTGTAAGATTCATTTAATAGCTCCCAAGAAAAAGGTTTCTCATGATAAGCCTAGGCACATAATGCACAGCATCAGAGAACATTATTCATTCCTCTCCCCTTCTTTGGGTTCCCAAAAACTCACGTTCCTTCAATTACAACTTAGGCATAGAGTTACTCTTATGAAGGCAATGAGCATGAAGACATTGAACAACATTCTCTTATTAGATAATGCACAACCTTCCCAAGAATTTGGATACCAGTTGTCCCAATTGACACAGACTTCATTTTGTGAAAACTAGGCATCCTGTTTTATAGTGAGCCTTTCAGCATCCAGGAAACCCATTTTTTTTTTATTGAACCCCGGGTCCTTCCCCATCTAGCGGGGAGAAAACTACCCTTAAAGAAATTTGTTTGTTGATGGTTTGGAATTTAGACTAACAATCATAAACTGCATATAACCAAACAGGGGAAACTCAGAAACATATTCATTTTCTGAAAAGAAAAGGCTTAGGTTAGGTTCATTAGCTTCCATTTTAAAATACCGCTTTCCAGCATTGCGATCAATGATCAAGACCTATCATTCGAAATATAATAGTTGGAATGTTAAATCTAATACCAAAACAGAACCAATTGATTTGACCAAATTCTAACATTCAACCCAAACTCTCCCCTTTATCATAAAATTCTGAAATCGTTCACAAAACCTAGGTTAAATCACATTTTGTGCATTTGATCTTGCAAGTTTTCTCGCAATGATTGATTTTGAATTTTTGAGGATTATCTAAGAAACCTAACACGAACTTTGAAATCCGAAATGATATCCTAAACTGTGAAAAAAAATTGCGATAATAGAACACAAACCATAATACAAATACATAAATAAATGAAACAGATCGAGAAGCATACAGTTCCGCTGAGATGTATTCGATTCTCTTTCGCACATTGGCCCTAGCCTCTGCCAAATCCTGCTTCACAAGAACCGGGCCTATCAACTTGAAAACATTGGCGTCTTCGCTGAGGAGATCCAATTCCTACAAGCACAAGCAATCACATTACCATCAGACCAAAAACTCAATCGTTAACCGATAACCGCGAGCTTAGGAAAACCACAAAAAAGCCCATTTGCTTCCAAATAAGCAAAAGTTTACATTTTTCAGATATTTGTAGTCAACAGCGTTAGCTGAACTCGTTTTCCCGGTAAACAAACAGAAAATAGAGAAAACGCAATCGAGAAAGAAGAAGACCTTGAGGACGAGCTCGTTCTCGCCGAGCTGTATAGTATACTTCTTCCTCACTTGGTGGTTCTTTGAAATATCTGAAGGAGCAAAAATGCCACGCTAGGGTTTTACACGTTCAAGTAAACCGTACATACATATACATAAATATATATGTATATAAGTATACGACTTGCCTTTTTGGATTTTGCTGAGATCGTTAGCTTTGGCCTCCAATTCGCGCTGGAGCTCCCGAAGTGCTGACGACGACGCCATTGATTTTGCTGCTATGGCTTTCTTCTTTTTCTTCTTCTTCAGCGTCTGACCTTTTGTCTCTCGCTTTTCCTTCCGGTTTTTTTGTTTTAGATCCGGTTCAGTGTGATATGGGCCTGTGAATTATATTGGGCCTTATTGCAATATTTTTGGTAACAAATGTTGGGCCTTTTTGGGTCAATAAATGAATTTTGAGCTTGGGCTATTACCATTGCAGGATACAATAGGCCCAATTGGGAGCATGGTAGCTGAACTAGATAGGCTGGGCTTTTCTTTTTTTTTAGTATATCGATATTTCACACTAGGGGAGAGGGGTTCGGTTAAATTACACAATGGACAGCTTAATTTGGCATCGAATTCTCCATCAACGAGATTGAAATCTAAGACCTCTCACTTCTAAAGGAAGAGGAATACCACCAAACGGTAGATAGGTTGGGCTTAAAGGTTTAGGAATGCTTGATATGGTCTGGTACGGCCTTGATAAGATCTACCAACACATGTGGATTTCATCTATATTAAAGGGATGTTACAAATACATGGTAAGAGTAGTATTTTTGTCATTAAACAGGTTAGTATAAAGCATGACACGAAGCACGATTAGGTTGGTCTTTGATGTATTAGGCGGAGCATAGTTGATCCATTTTACATTTAGTGTAAAGATGAAAGTGTTGTTATTGACACTCAACAAAAGTTGTTCTACACATTTTATGCAATTTTTATTCGTGATTTTATAAATTTAGAATATAAAATGATACTTTAGGAGTGTGAAAGCTTATTTCAAAAAGCATTTCAAATTTTCGTACTTTCTTTTCTTTCTTTTGCACACCGCTTGTTTCATCTATCTAAATATATTTTTAATTCATTCAATATATTTTAGAATTTAAGTTAAAAATCTCTTTATCCCCGATGGTCATAGATGACAGGATTAAAGTCAATGTTAGTGTACTTTAACAAGAAAATGAGAAACATAAACTTCAAATTTGCGAGAGAATTGTTATTATCATTCAAAAAATTTCATTTTACACTGTAAATTTTTTATATTTAAAAAAAATATATACTTATACAAAATATAAAATAAGATTTTTGAAATACAGATAACACTTTCCATTTGCAACGGTAAAAGAAGAAATAAAACTTTGTACGATGCGTGTACATACTGAATGGTTCATATCAGTTTTAATTTTGCGTTGGGAGGACAAACAAATAAATAAAATCACGAGTGCTTTGAGCACTGTCAAAACATGAAACGGCGCAATTTCTCGGGGGCCCGCCGCAAAGACCACGATTCTCAAAACACGGCATTATATTTAAAAAGTTGATGTGTTTTTATTTTATTTTAACAAACGATATTATTTAAATTAACGATAAATGAATAAGTTTAGTCTTACAATAAATTAGTAATAATATAACTTAAATTTGTTTTTAGTAAGAATCGAATCTAAGACTTATTATTTACAAATGAAAAGAAATACAGTATACCATAGTATTAAGTAACAAAAGTTGATGTTATTTACACCTTAATTTTGAACTTTTTTGAAAGTGTTT
Organism: Cydonia oblonga; assembly: GCA_015708375.1. Lineage (NCBI taxonomy): Eukaryota > Viridiplantae > Streptophyta > Magnoliopsida > Rosales > Rosaceae > Cydonia > Cydonia oblonga. The sequence continues at coordinate 17,404 of JADOBS010303747.1, read as the reverse complement.
TTACAACGATTGAAAAAAAATCAAGTAAGTGCTTCCTATTTAAGTGTTTTTTTGGAATCCATTTTGAATTTTTATTAAGAATTAATTTTAAATATTTTTTTTACCAAAAATAATTTTAATTATTTTAATAACACTTCTAAACGAACGTTTTAATGTTTGAGACTCTTCTTATTTTTTATCATCAAATTAAATAAATTAAACAAAATTAATAGACAAAAATAAGACGGTTGTGTGTGTGTAAGTAGCAGTATCCCATAAAAATTTGAAAAACAAAATTCAAAGGTGGGAACGGCAGGAAGACTTTAGTTTTTCTAATTTCTTTTTATTTTCCCGAAAATTCTGAAAAAAAAGAAAGTCAAGGACTGCTGCCCTTTTTGTCAAATAAATGATATTAAAGTGCAAAACTTGGATTAAAAAAAGTAAATCCCACTTACGAACTAAAGAATAAACACTATTGATCACTCAGTATTATGATTTGATGATATTTTTATTAAAAATAAAAAATTTTAGATTTGAATTTAATAGATGAAGAATTCGATATTAAATTAAATTGCACATTGTTTGATTTAGCCAAATTCCATATTCCATAAAAATATCAATGCATTAAAAAAAACAGAATAAAGACGACTGAAGCCGAATCTTTTGGATAAAAGGACACTCTCCCTCCTCACTGCTTTTACTATAAACTCACTCAGCAACGCGTTGCAGAGAGAGAGAGTCCGGAGAGAAATGATGGGTCGGAGCTCCACACTACCCAAATGGGTCTTACCGACTCTGCTTCTTCTCGGTCACTTGGCAGCTCAAATCTCGGCGGAAGACGGTACGTATTCTGGTTTCTCTCTGTTTCTCGTTTCCTCTCTTAATTTTTCGAAGCATTTTGCAGTTTTCGTTTTTTCCAACTCCTGAGATGTGATTAGTGTTATTTAGGCTATAAGATTTCATGGGTTTGTCATGAATCACTGAGTTGCATTTAGTTTAGTTAATGGCGGACTGTTTAGTTTGGTTAATCACCGCTCTTGATTAGAACTTGGAGATCCCGTTTCACTTTTCCGGTTGCCGCAGAGCAAATCGAACTCCGGTGCTAATCCGAGCTCATTTTTCACTGTTCTGGCTCACCAAAATCACTTTAATTTTCACAAAGTATGACCAATTAGTGTAAATCCCCCAATACTTCCCGCAAGGAGAAGTAGAGTGAACTCCGGTCACGAAGGCTTTCACCTCCAAAGGTTCTTAGCTTAATTTTCTCAGTTTCTGCTTTTTGCCTGCGTTTTCTTTGAAGCTTTCCCAAAGTTCAAATCTCCGTTGGCTTAATAGAGAATTAGAGATCATTTCTATTAATTTTTTAAAGACTAAAGTAAAAAAATTATGTTAATTTTAGAAGTTATTTGGACTAAAAAGCTAATCTCTATTTAAAGAAAATTTTAACGAATAGTTCATGGTTTTACCCTACAAAAATCAATTATATTACTATTTTGTTATTTTCGTTAAAATTTAAAGTTTTTAAAGTTTTTTCATTAATTTTCTTCTATTTTTTAAATGTGATAATATAGTGTTGTTTTTTTAAATTTTAACGAAAAGTTATTGTTTTATTTTGACGAAAAATTTCAATCATGATATTATTTATTTTACCTAAATCTCAAAATTTTCAAACCATTTTTATTAACTTTATCTTTTGTTTTTTTATTTTATATTTTTTGGTACAGACTACTTATAAGACATAAGACAGCCATATTTGCAGACTGCGTTTGGGTAATTTACAAGACAGCTAGATTTTGCATCAAAACTTAGGCCTTCAGAAGATTGGTTGAATTAGTAAAATTACTAGGGATGTAGTTACGTTTTTACCCATTTGTCCGTCACAGAGTAGGTGAAAATGTCTAAATTAACCAAAGTAAACCCGGATTGGCGCTCAATTTCTGGCGCATTTTTCCCGTATTTATACAAGAGGACAAAGTGCCTTTCCGTAAAGGTCACTGACCCTATAAACGATGTATAGCTGTCCCTTCAGATCACCACCCCAAGTCGCCACCAACCCGCATGGTGTTTGGTGTCCGTAAAAATAAGGGCCTTTTGTAGGGTCCACGCGCTCAACCGAAAGTTTTTTCCTTTATCTACATGTTTTTATTTTTATGTTTCATTTTCATTGTTAATTTTTATTATTTGATTTTTTTCAATTTATATGATCTGATGAATAAAATTTAAAAGTGTGTTTGAGAAGTAAAAAATAGTGTGTGTAGATAGTTCATATTTTTTTTTAAGAACTTCAACGAAAATTTATCGGTATTGTTTACTTTAACAATAACCTTTTAAACCTAAAAAGTAAATCCTGGTCAAGGTCTAAAATATCTATAACATCTCGATATTTTCATCGAAATTTTCGTGTTTTTGGATTACCGATATTTTTTTGGACTACCGATATTTTCGATATCATCGATATTTTAGACCTTGATTTTGGTAATATTTACTTTAATATTTATTTTATTTTTATCGTTAAAATTATAAATTTTCAAGTTTTTTTCAACGATTTTCTTCTGTCTATCCGCATTTATAAGGAAACTGATATTATTGTGGGCTTACCTACATTTGAGGGCCATGTATGGATAAGGCTATCCTGAGTAGTTGCTCAATGTTTGAAAGGGATTGGAATTTGGATAGATCTTCTGCCTTCTGTATTGAATTGGGGAATTGTTGAGTGTAGCAACACAAAAATTGAAGACAGAAAAACCTTAAAAAAAACATCAATTTATATCCGAAAACAGTTTAAAGGTTATTGGAATTGAAAACTACACCTTGAGAATGACATATTTTCTCCAAGTTGTGAAATTAGTATTTTCTTTTAGTTTTGTCTTGGAGTTGGCAGGTTCCTCGCTGTCATGTCACGATAGTACAAAATCTCACTATGTTTTTGTTGTATTTTGGTTTCACATTTGAGAGTCTGGATCTGGTGGGATTTTTTTTTTTGTTTGTAAGAATTTCGAGAATTCGTAAATTATGTTTGTTCATTGTATATCGTGTGATTATAATTTATTTTAAATATTTTTATTTAAAAATAAAAATAAACAGTATTTAATAAAAATTAATCGCACGATATATAATAAATATAGATGATTTCCGGATACCTAGAATCTTCATCAAAAGAATCCTAAGAAGATCATTTGAGAGCTAGAAAGGCGAATATTTGACCATGGAGTCATAGACTCATTAGGCCATGCAATGGGTAAAAGTTGTAAGGATTAGGATTTTCTTCGTTCTAGTTCTTTTTCTCCTCTTACATTTTTTTTTTTGTCTTTTTCTTTTTATATAAAATTAATATAAGATATTGACGTAGCTTAACCTTGACCGTTCAAATAGAAAAAAAGAGAAGGAGAAGAAAAAAAGAGGTGAGAGAAAAAAACAGGACATTTGTCCTTTCATTTTTACAAAGCGGTCCCCTTTTTTGGGGGCAAAAGACACACTTGGCTTCTTTATTTAACCCAAGATTAGTGTGATCAACACTTTCTTGTAATGGTTTGAGGGTCGGATTTAAGGGTTTAGGATTTAGGGAAGGAAGGACAACCGATTTAAGGGTCGGATTTCTTATATGGAAAACACTTTTGTGTACCTTTTTTAAGAAAACTTTATCATTTGAAGTGCTTCATAAACCAGAAAGCACCCAAAAATGGGTAGTTATTTCTATCAACATTACTTATGGTGCCTAAATTTTTAGGACATGTCACATGCCTACACTTGGAACGTTTCCTCGAGATGAAATCTAAAACTATAAACATGTTAGCGTTAGTCGCTTACGTACTTATGCATAATTCACGTTGGCAATCAATTAGCCTCAGTGAGCAAATCCATGCATAATTCACATGGTTGATGAATATAGCCTACATTTCTAAATCAACGTCGTTTATTGCAGGGCCAGTGCCAAACGGAGATTTTGAACTGACCCCATCAGGCGGCTTTTCAAGGGAGGGCTTAGTAGACGGACCCGCCGGTATCCCCAACTGGAAAGCAAACGGCACCGTTGAGCTGGTGGAGTCCGGGCAGAAGCAGGGTGGGATGATCCTCATCGTACCGCAAGGTAGACACGCGGTGAGGCTCGGAAACGACGCCGAAATAAGCCAGCAGGTGAAGGTGGAGAAGGGGTCGATATACTCGGTGACGTTCAGCGCGGCTCGCACGTGCGCACAGTTGGAGTCGCTGAACGTGTCCGTGCCACCTGCGTCGCAGACGATAGACTTGCAGACCTTGTACAACGTGCAGGGGTGGGACCCCTACGCGTGGGCCTTCGAGGCGGAGGAGGATAGTGCGATGTTGGTCTTCAGGAATCCCGGCATGGAGGATGACCCCACCTGTGGGCCCATCATTGATGACGTTGCTATCAAGAAGCTCTTTACCCCTGATAGGCCCAAAGGTATGAATCTTCCCTCCAAAACCGCTTTGTTCTTCAACCCTATTGGCCCACATCATAGGATCCACTATGTGGGGGCTTGTTTGATGACTTTCAAAGCTCTTGATCCAAAATATGACCTAGGTGACAAATCCAAAATTATTTTCTTATCAATAAGTTAGGGGTGATGCAACGGGATGATATTGCGACAGTGTCTTATGTTAATTACGAACTATTGTGAAATAGAATTTTTAATAGGTTTCCTTACTCCATTGTAGTACATCTTTTATTTTTTTTTCTTTCTCACTCATTACATGATTAGTCATGTGACGAGAAAATGACAGGTGAACGAATTTGATCATGTATGATTGATGAGCCTGAGGATTGTGTTTGAATACGGGCTTCAGTCCGAGAGCAAAACTCAATATTGAAGTCCATAGTTATATAATTGGGTTAGCGGATGATCATTTGAATGCGTTGTTTAGATTGACAGTCGAACAATAAATTGTATTTTCATTCCATCTTACTAATTAGTGGTCAATATTTGCCTTATTTTGTGCAGACAATGCAGTGATCAATGGTGATTTTGAGGAAGGACCATGGATGTTCCCAAACATCTCACTCGGAGTCCTGCTCCCCACTAACCTCGACGAAGAAACTTCGTCCCTACCTGGGTGGATCGTTGAGTCCAACCGGGCTGTTAGGTACATAGATTCGTACCATTACGCAGTGCCACAAGGAAAACGAGCAATTGAATTGCTGTCTGGAAAAGAGGGCATCATTTCCCAAATGGTTGAAACTTCACCAAACAAGCCCTACACCTTGACCTTCTCATTAGGCCATGCTAATGACAAATGCAAGGAGCCTCTTGCCGTCATGGCATTCGCCGGCGACCAAGCGCAAAATGTCCATTACGCCCCTAATTCCAACAGTACATTCCAAGCTGCCGGCGTGAATTTCACGGCCAAGGCTGAGAGGACAAGGATTGCATTCTACAGTGTGTACTACAATACCAGGACTGATGACATGAGCTCACTTTGTGGCCCTGTGGTGGATGATGTTCGGGTTTGGTTTTCTGGGTCATGGCGAAATGGGTTTGGCGGGTCGCGCCGGCTGGCGGTTGGGCTTGCTTTCTGGTTGTTTGTGTGGCTTTTGGTTTAGTTAGGGTTAGGGTTAGGGTTTGGGTTTGGCAAGGTAAGTTTTATCATATGTAACGTTTTGGTTTTAGTAGTCTACCGTGGGAGGGATTTTTGCAAACAATAGTCCCAAGTACTAAGTTTACTCTATAGTTTTGTTATTATGAATGTGAAATGTATTTTCCTTTATCCAATTTCCGTAATCTTGACCGCATAAGCTTATAGTTTCAGTGGTAGAACACTAGCACTGGTTCGTCTCCAATCCCTATTGAAATAAAGGTTACGAATTCATTTAGTGAATGCTATCAAGTTTAATAAAAGAGTGTGCGCGTAATATTGGGCATAGACTTATAGTTTCAGCGATAGAATACTTGCGTCATTCTTACGATTCTTACCAATTCGTAATGAAACATAAGGTACGAATGCATTCATAATTCATTGAATGCAATCAAGTTCAATATAAGAATGCATGCGTACTATTAGGCATAAACTTATAGTTTCAACGATAGAATACTTGCACCGTTCTTATGGTTCTTAAAACCTCCGGTTCGCATGAAACATAAGGTACGAATTCATTGATTGAATGCAATCAAGTTCAAAGGATGTATGCGTACTATTGGGTCGATATCTCATCTCCAAAGTTGATGATGCCTTGCCACTTTTTGTAATCGCACTTCACGGAGGTTACTTTGAATATGAGAGGTGATATGTATCTTAAGTTTCACCTTTATTCTTGAAGATGAGGTATAATGTTGTGGAATACAAGTTTTTAAGGTTCCTTAAGAAGGTCATAATTTGTTTCTTCAAAATCAAATCATATGTGATCACGTAGTTTTAAAATGAGTCGGAGATTTTAATTTTCTCGCATTTCTGTTTAAGATTTTGAAACTATATGAATTTGCACCTTTTGTCTAGTAAGGTACTTGGATTTTTATTTAATTAATGACATATTAAACATGAAACTTGTAGAACTACAAGTGCTATTTTTGCCCATTGACCTAAACAAACCATAAGAACAAATGAAAACAAAGGAGGGGATGAAATGACGTTAATGCCCCCGTTACACGTCATGCGTAGCACTTGCGGTGGGTCTATATAAATGTGGAAAAGAGAGGAAACTGGAATTAGGAGAAGAAAGAGCGGGGGCCTCCTGTCACATTTGAAACCTTTGAGAGGTTCGCCTCCTCCTCTCTCTCCTCCCCTCCTCCATCTGCTTTCCCTAAATGGAAGGCGAAGAGGGTCCCACCGTGACCACCGCCGCATCCGCCGCCGCCACCACCACCACCACCACCACCACCACCACCACAACCATCCCCACTGTCGCCACATGCGGCACCGATTCCCCCCCACCATCCCCGCCGCACGATTTTGATGTCTCACCCGTTGGATCTCCCGATCGCGCCTCCTCTGAGATTCAACCACAGCCGTCTGATGATGACCCTGATCAATCGTCTGGGGCTGGCGGTCTCTCTGGGGATCTCAAACAGAAGATTATTAAACAGGCAAAAACCCCTCTCTCTCTCTCACTCTATATATATATGTGTGTGTGTGTGTGTGTGTATGTATATATCTCTCTGTCTCTTTTTTTGGCATGTGGAAAAGTGAAGCCTAGGAGCTTATATCTGTTTGATTTGTTTAAAGGAATAAGATTTGTAGCTGATAATTGGATATTGCATAGACGTTGCAATATGTGTTGTATTGAATATGAACCCTAGAATCGCATTTATCATCCCGATTGTTTGAGTAGCTTTACGATTTTTGATATTATGCTCTTAATTCGTACTTGTTGCGGCATAAATTTCAGTAACAACTCAAAAATTGGTAAAATAAATGCAATAAATTTGTTCATACATTCGATGATTTGATTTCCGTTTTTCTTACGCATGGGATATGTTATGCATAGGATAAGTTAATTTGAATTGAGTGCGTATTTGGAACCATTCTTTGAAACCACGTTAGTGTAGACCATAATGTACTAATTTCTGTGCCCACTTTGCTGACCGTTAAACCAAATTTTAGTTTCACTGAAGTCGAAATTTTGACTCACATCAAGATTTAACCAAATAGTGAAGATTAAATGTAGATATTTCACGTAGTAACTGTTTTGCTATACTAATTCTAAGTTCTCATGTAAGGATCGTTTGTCAATTCTTTGTGGATTTGCAGGTGGAGTATTATTTCAGCGATGAAAACTTGCCCGCTGACAAGTATATGTCGAGTATGATTAAAAAGAACAAAGAAGGTTATGGTGAGTGTTTAGTGTTATTTTTTTTATTCAAATTAGTTTTAGGAAACGAATGTGTTTTTGTCCCGAACTGAAACTTGCATATCTTTTCATATGATTTGATTCACATTAGCCAAATGCCTTTCCCCTGTTGTACCCCAAATGGCTTCTTATTTCTTCTTCTGTGATTGATTTGCAAATTTGCAATGGCACTTTTTTTAAGACAAATGCAGGAAAAGTCATTCTAAACAAAATCTTATCGTATTATGCTATAGGTGTCTATGAACTTTGTTCACCCATTGGTTTAATCACTTTACCCATGTAATAGGCTAATAAAACTTTGGACGGGGATTAATTTTTTTCCAAGTGTTTTATTAGAGTAATGACTCCGCTAAGAAAATAAGATAATGGTTCGTGTGAAGAAACTCATCCTCAATCATCCAAAGTAGAATTAATCTTATGCAGATTCTTCCATTTGGCAATATAGAGTATTGAAATTACCAAGTGACAAATTGATTTGCAATTTTTTTGACTACCACGACTTCATGTGGTTTGATGTGGATCTAAACCAATCTATTCCAAGGTGTTTTATTTGTCATTTTCTAGTACATGCTTTAGGGGTGCTGAAAGTTTATAATATTAATTATGTTTATATTATTAAAATCTGGCATTAATAGAGTAGAGGAGATGAAGGTGATGAGTAAAGCAGGTACTTCTGACGGCTTCCCTTGCCTGGATGTTTTCCTGGTGCCGCCAAATTTGGCTGTGCCGAGCATCTGGGTTGGTGTTGAATGACCATGTAACTGACTGCTGACTGATTCCTTCTCTATTCATTAAATTCTATTTCTAAAGCAGTTTTCAGAATTAGAATTTTTTTTCATTCCTTTTGGTTATTCTTGTTTCTAGTTAATGTAATTGCGGTGATATATCACTTCTGGGAAAGGGGGTGATTACTTCTCTAGTGGGAGAAAGATGAGAAGTTTATTAGACTTTGTTATCTCCTTCCGCTGCTTGTGTATATGAGAGTGTTCACTAGCTCAAACCTGTGTGGCATTGTTATTTGTTTATACATCAAATTGCTTGTTCTATGTTGGTAAAAAAATCTTAGTTGTAACAAAAAGAAAAATTATTAGTTGTCTCCTTTCCTTCACCCTGTCATATTAACAGTTTTCGCTAACTTTTGGCATATTTTTTTGCAGTTCCTATTTCAGTTATTGCTTCTTTTAGAAAAATGAAGAAGCTCATTCAAAACAATTCGTCCATAGCGGATGCATTGAGGGAGTCTACCCTCCTTGTAATGTTCATATTTTGTTCTCTTGTGAAAAATTAAGTGCAAGTTGAATAACGAATATGCTAAAAGACAAGCATAAATCTCCTTTTTGTAGGTTGTGAGTTCGAATGGGAAGAAGGTGAAACGGATTCATCCCTTTCCTTCAACTGAAAACAGGGACCCAAAGGTAACCCTTCGAACTTGATTTTGATTTTTTGATTTTTCCTTGATTTTTGATGTATTATTTTTGGAAAACTTCAAGCATCTAATTTATGCATTATAGTGCACTGTTTTGGTGGAGAACCTACCTGAGGATCATTCAGTGGAGAACCTTAAGATTATATTTGGTGAAGCTGGAAAGTATGTTCTTTTCCTTCTTTTTCTCCCAATGCTATGACATTATTGTTCTCTTCATTTTTTTTAATTGTAGCATGCTTTTCAATTTTTCAGAATAAAAGATTTATGCATACTTGACCCACATGCATTAGAAGCATCAACAAAAGGTGGCAAGACCGAGAAGCTGATTAGTAATAAGGTATGGTTTCTAAACTTTATGTGCATCATTATACTTGCTAATTCTCAGAATCTGGTGATTAAGAGGAATCGGTTACTGAGATACACTATCCATGTTTGGGATTTTTTTGGTTGGGAGTCATTGAGTCATACAATGAAGCTCTGGGAGAGAGTCATCGAGCATAGACTGAGGCAAGAGACATGAGTCTCGAACAACCAATTCGGGTTCATACCAGAGCGCTCAACCATGGAAGCAATCTATCTCCTACGAAGATTGATGGAAAGATGTAGAGATATGAAAAAGGATTTACACATGGTCTTTATAGATTTGGAAAAAGTGTATGATAGGGTCCCAAGAGATATTCTTTGGAGGATTTTAGAAAAGAAAGGAGTACGAGTAGCATATATCCAAGTAATAAAGGATATGTATGATGGAGTAAAGACTGCCGTAAGAACTCATGAATGACAAACCGAAAGCTTCCCCATAACTGTAGGGTTATATCAAGGCTCATTGTTAAGTCCTTATCTTTTTGCATTGGTAATGGAAGAATTAACGGGACATATTCAAGATGATATTCTTTGGTGTATGCTTTTTGCAGACAATATAGTGTTGATAGATGAAACTCACGAAGAGGTAAATGCGAAGCTTAACCTTTGGAGAGAAGTGTTGGAATCTAAAGGTTTTCGCTTAAGTCTATCAAAGACAGAATATATGGAGTGTAAGTTGAGTGCAAATGGAGGCTCAAATGAGTTAGGGGTGAGGATCGGAGACCAGGAAGTACCAAAGAGCAACCGTTTTCGCTACCTAGGATCCATCTTGCAAAAGAACGGAGAATTAGATGGAGACCTCAACCATAGAATACAAGTTGGATGGATGAAGTGGAAGAGTGCATCTGGCGTGCTATGTGACCGTCCTATGCCACTGAAGCGCAAGGGAAAATTTTATAGGACGACAATAAGGCCGGCGATGCTGTATGGCACGAAATGTTGGGCGGTGAAGCATCAACACATACATAAAATGGGTGTGGCGAAGATGAGGATGCTAAGGATAAGTTTAGGAATGATGATATCCGAAGTAAAGTATGAGTATCTGAAATTGAAGGAAAGATAAGAGAAAATCAGTTACGGTGGTTTGGACATGTGCAACGAAGGCCTACTGATGCTCCAGTTAGAAGATGCTCCTACGGGACAGAGGTCCAGGGCTGAGGGGGTAGAGGAAGACTTTAGAAGAGACTTTAAGAAAAGACTTCGAGTACTTGGATCTAACGGAGGACATGACACAGGACCGAACGCAATGACGTTCTAGGATTCATATAGCCGACCCCACTTAGTGGGAAAAGGCTTTGTTGTTGTTGTTGTTGTTTGAGTATCTTATGTTTTTTGTGGTCTGAGGCAAATGCTGCCTTTACGCTTATATTTGAGGTCTTTTTGAAGACAATTTTGAGATATTTGGGCGGCCTTTTGTAATATGTATTGTTTTTGGCTGCAGTTGCATGCCCTTGTGGAGTATGATACTGTGGAGGCTGCTGACAAAGCTGTAAGTGTTTGTTCTTTTCCAACATTATCGTCATCAAAATAATCATCATTTTTCGTTGGGCTCAATAGCCTGGATAATCAATCCTTACCTTACAGTTTCGTTCCTGGTGGTATGGGTCAGGTCACTACTTTAAACAATGAGGGGGATTGGAGAAATGGCATGCGGGTGAAGCTTCTAAAGCAAGTGGTACTTGATCCTGACATTTTTCCTTTCTCTTTTTCTATCTTCACTTTTGGCTATAAGAAAGAGTTAATGTTGGTTTTATATGCATCAGGGGAAGTATGGACAGAGAAAACAACCCTGGAGGGGTTTTGATTATGAGAAGAGTAGCGGCAACAGAAGTAACGATCAAACAGGAGACGAGGAGAATCATGAAAAACATAATGATGCACGGACAACTGATGAAGAGGTAAGTGGGGGTATTTTTGCCGGAGTCCTTGATGGATCCAGTTCCATACAAGTCTTTTGTTACATTTGACTGGAATTTAAGTTTTGACCTTTTTCGTTTTGCCATTCTAGGACGGAGAGCGAGTTCCCAAAGAGAAAACTGGGCATAGAGGTCGAAATAGGGGGCAATCAGGAAGGCAAAAGAACCGGGGGACCAATGGATTTGGTATGTCGTTGAACCAATTTTTTGAATAGGTTCTTTTCCTTTATAGACTCTATCCCCTTAATCTAACCTAAATGTTTCCCCAGGTCATGGAACTACATCGGCCAATCACGGCATTGAACCTTCAAAGCCACCACCCGGCCCAAGGATGCCTGATGGAACCAGGGGATTCACAATGGGGCGAGGGCGGACTCCGAGCACCGCCCAGACCTAGCAAGTGGTTTGATCACCAGATCTATAGTGTTTTTGTGTTTCATAACGTTTCTGTATGTATTGCACCGAGATCTGGTAGATCCGTTGTGTGTGTACTCATGCTGACGGACTTATGTGTATATGCATCTATCAACCGTAATCCGAATTTATGTTGAACTTTTGTTGGGTTTGTGATCAATACTAGTGTTAAACCCCTGGGCACTGCGGTCTGCATTTCCATGGTGGGTAGTGTTATTCGCATTCATTTTTACTTTTCGTATGCCCTTCTCAATTTTCAAGCATCAAATTGAAGATTCATGGTAAAAATTAACAAGGTTGTGTTGGCGGTTTTTGGAGAAAAGGATTTGAATTCGGATGCAATAATGAATACACTATTTGATCAGATGACCTAACTAACATTTGCTATCTCGAGATATTGTTTAAGATGCCGTCATCGATCGATACGTTTACCTAATAGACAGGTGAATTAGGTAAAACCTAACACTAGGAAGCCTTGGTTTTGTCAACTAACGAGTGGCAAACATGTTGAATTTCATTTCTTCACGACAAAAATCAACTTAAAAAAAATAGAAAGAGAAAATCTGCGGATTAAGTAATTCAAGTTTTTGAAATTTAATCTAACAGTTAAAATTATTATAATTTTCAAAAAATGGTTTATGTTTTTAATCGTTAAATTAAATTTTAAGAGCCCGAATTACTCGATCCACGAATTTTGATGGAAGAGATCCAAAGAGGATGTCTTTTAAAAAAAAAAACTTTCCAAATCCTTCTTTCAGGTGCCACCTCACCCCAAACCAGGACAAACTGCCGTCTCATCCACGCGCGCCATTTGGCGCGTCAAGAACTCGATTAAAAACAGAAATGCGGTGCGAAAATTTGAAAGTTTCCTCTTTCGCATTCCCTCCGTCTTCTTCCGCCGAGACATGACGTCGTCATCATCTTATTCTTTCACTCTCCTCCGCCATCTCTCTCCTCTCCAACTCTCTCGCTCCCGCCACTGCTCCTCCTCACTCTGCACCGCCGTTCGCCTCCGATCCGTTTCCGCCTTTTCGTTTCGGAGTTCCCGTATCCGATACGATCTTCAGGTTTGTTTTCTGGTATCTCCGGTTCGTTTCTTATTTTCTGTTTGGTTGCCGGGAAAGTTAACTGTGACGAAAATCCCTCTCACAGGCTCGTAGTGAAATGCTTACTCCAATGTGTTCTGATTTCATACGTTATCAATTGCAGTTGATCGGGCGGAGAAATGGCAGACGCTTTCGCTACAGTTCTGTTGATTTCGGGTCTTTTGATTCGGTAGGCCTCATAGTTTTTGTTTGGTTCATATAAGGGGTTTGTAATTTAGCTAGATTTCGGTTCCGAATTTGCTTTGGTGCCTTCTCAAGTATTGGGTTTGAAGTGTTTAAACTGAAATGCAATCAAGGGCGCATATATGAATGGCGTTTTTTTTTCCCTCAGGAATCAGCTGATATAACACCACTTGATGATTGGGGGACCGGACGTGAAGAGTCTACAGGGTACATGATTTATTCCAGCGGCGAAGATAGTGACGGAGAGTTTGTAGTAACCCCCGTTGCTGATATTGATTTGCCCGCCATCACCGTATCAGCTGATGATGCTAGGACTGTCACTGCTCACCGGCTTGCAATGCTTGGACGTCAGCGTAAGAAGCACAGGCAAGTATGCCATCTGTTTATCGCGCATTGCTCACAGACTCGAAGGATATAAATTTTTACTTATTTAGCTAAAGCTGTTGTGTTTCATAGTTTGAGAGATGCTCAAAATCACTTATTTCGCCATGAGTTGTGAATCATGATAGATTTCAACAAGTGATTTTAAACATACAAAATTTTACGCTACGATGAGAAGTAGGTTATCTTTTATTCACGTGGTTGAACTAGCAATTTATGTGGGTCTTAGACTGATTGTTGTTTACACTTGATATTTGCAGGATCAGACATGGAGTATTACTCAACATGGGATTGATACTGTTCTTAGTGGTGTTACTTTTATATGTGGATTCATGTGCGTGGAGGATTGTTAGACTACCTTTGGCACCATTTCACTTGACCTGCCCCTTTTTTGTTTCAGCCATTTTAGCCTCTTGTGCGGGATATGTGTGTGTTCCTCTACTCTATGTCTTGAAGATTCGTCAAATTATCAGAAAAGAAGGGCCTGCAAGGCACTCCTTGAAGAAAAGAACTCCCACGATGGGTGGACTATTTTTTATACCAATTGGTGTAATTGTTGCCAAATTTATTGCCGGTTGTTCTTCTGTTGAAGTTTCTGGAGCTGCTGCAGCAACTCTTGCATTTGCTGCAATTGGGCTACTTGATGATATCTTAAGCCTCGTCAAGAAACATAACACTGGTTTATCTGCATGGACAAAAATAATTTTGGAGGTGAATTTACTATTTAGTTTTTCTTTCTCAAACTTTATGTGTATATTGCTGTTTAATCTTAAGAGTTGATTCAAACTTTCAAAGTTCTATCAAACTTTCTAACGATATTTATGCTATGCTTATTTTGCAGGTAGCTGTTGGAACCTGGTTTTCGTATTGGTTGCATACTGCAAGTCTATCATCACCCTATGGCATGTATATCTTCTTCTAACTATTTTTCTGATGGTAACTCACATTTCTGTTCTTATGATGTTGACTTGTTGAGTTTAAAAGAAAATATCAACTTGTGTTTGGTTCTTATTTGCTAATAGTCTTTCACAAAAAGGGTCTATTGCAATTTTCTCTCTTTTTTGGTTGTTTTTCTTGTACTGTTAAACCTTCCCGTTTTCCAGGGGTCGTATTTTTGTAGCTAGTTCTCTCCCATTGCAAAATCATCCAACTTCAGATTGCTGAAATATGTTCGAAAAGTGCTGTGATATTCTTAACTGTGAAAGTTGCAACTGGGATTGATACCATACACTCTAAATTTAACTTGCCGATAGTGGGACATTTTGTTTTTGGATTGTCATGGCTGAGTTACTCTCCTACTTCTATGTAATACTTGCTTTACTCAAGGTGCTTCTACTCAAGTTGATCTTTTATTTCTTAATGCAGGAAACTGTTGGTTCCTCTACCTGCACTAGGACTCGTGTTCCTGGGAAAATGCTATCTAATGTTGGCTTCATTCTGTTTCGTATCTATGGGAAATGGGGTTAACTTAACGGATGGTCTTGATGGTCTGGCTGGAGGGTCTGCTGCATTGGCTTTTGTAGGAATGTCGATTGCAGTTCTTCCAATATGTTCTGGTCAGTGTAATTGTCATTGTGATGTCAGTTTCATGTTGGCGTTTAGCATTTCCAGTTTCGTTGAACCTGTACTAGCGCAATTTCACCAAGGTGTTGGATATTTTTGACTGCCTTATGAAACAGACCTTGCTATATTTGGAGCATCGATGGCAGGAGCTTGTGTCGGTTTTCTTTTGCACAACCGGTACACGGCATCTGTATTCATGGGTGATACCGGATCCCTGGCACTTGGGGGAGGGTTAGCTGCAATGGCTTGTTGCACAGGGATGTTTTTCCCCTTATTTATTTCATCTGGAATCTTTGTCATCGAAGCCTCATCGGTTATTTTGCAGGTTTGTTACCCATGCGAGTAAACATGTCGTGCATTCCTCTGTCCGTTTGATTATGTTTTGTGATTCAGGCAAATGGATGGATTTCACTCTCGTAATTGGTTTTAGAGTTCAGTTTTTCTGTGAACTGATATCTTAGGGCTCTTTTAGGTACTATACTTCAAGACAACCAAGCGTTTACATGGAGCTGGGCACCGTCTCTTCCCAATGGCACCCTTTCATCACCACCTTGAACTATGTGGATTAAAAGAACCGGTCATTGTTGCTGGTGCATACGCTATATCATCCATACTCGCGTTGTGTGCTGGCTATCTCGGCCTTATTTCTGCATAGCATTTCGACGTTGTTACCATTCTTTGTAGCTACTAACTAGGATTGACTTTTTAATGTAAAAATGTACTTTTTCGTTAAAGTGAACAGTATCGAGAGTTTTTCGTTAAAGTTCCTTTACTAGAATTAATTTTTGTATGTTTTTTAGTCTTTATTCTATAATTGTTGGTTGCTGAGAAAATAGAGTAAATGTACAATTCAAGCTTGTGTGCCAAAATTTGCTAACGAAAGTGAAAGTATAGAATGGGCCATGCTTTAACGATATATAGCCCACTTAAGTTGGACTCTCCTGTTTTGGGCTTCATGCTGGACTTCCAACTTCAACGCTAGTTACGCACTACAAATGGTGCATTGAATATTGCGATCTGAATTGTTTATTTTTTAGATTTTTTTTTACTAAAGATTTTGGATCATCTTACAAATTTTACTTACACCTGAATTTGTTTATACACTTGCAGTTATGAACTTAAACGGATTTTTCATTTGGTTGACTTTGTAAAATAGGAACAAACGAGTGATTAAAATTGTATAACTCACTAGCTATCTAGTGTTTGAATGCTATCATATACATATATGGGGTAGTGTTACATCCGTTTTTACTTTTCACGTACTCTTTTTAATTTTTGATCGTCGGATCGATTGAATTAAAAAATATCGGTGGTAAAAAATTATAATGGGTGTGTGAGAGGTGGAAATGAGTTTGTGAATAGCGCTATCCTACATATGTGTACAAATTAACTCATTAAATATAAACATTTAAATACTTTATCATTAGCCACTTAGTATTCCTCTTCACTTGTAAGTGAGAGGTCTTTAGGTTTAATTCTTGCCAAAGGCGAATTTGAACCACATTATTGCTAGTTCATTGTAAGGCTAAGCCCACCCCTTTGATCATATCGTTTGTTAAAAAAATACTTAATCGCTACATTCCTAAGAAAATAAAATTGAAAATGAAGTAAAATATAGGGGTGGAAGGTTATTAGGAAAAGCAAAATCCAAAACTGAAGGTGAGTAATCACAATATTTAATAAATCAAGGGACAGTTTTGCAAATTCAAAGTCTTAACTCTCATCACACAAAACCCTAGTTTGTTCTCTGATATAAAACCGAAAGCGCCTACTCACGCCCCTCAGTCTTCTCTGCTTAGGGTTTTTACAGTCGGCCAAAGCAACCAGCAGCCACCTCCAAACCCTAGCACCCAATCTCTCCGTTTCGCAGCCATGGTAAGCAAATCTCAAATCCAATCTCTTCTCTCCCATGTATTTCGTCTCCGATTTCATCTGCATTTGTGTTCAGAATTCAATCCGTGAGCTTTTTTTGGCGTGTACTTATATCCCCAATCTTCCATTTTTATGTAGCTATGTTTCAGATCAAGAACCCTACTAGATATTCGTTTTGTGTAGATGTTGGGTTTTTGAATTGTCTTTCGATTTTCGAATGCTCAACACTTGGTGCGAACGCCGCAAATGGAAAATTGTATTCTGGTTTTTGGGTTTTTTTTTTTTTTTTTCTTCTGAATTTTAATTGGTTTAATGTTGGGTTATGATGCAGATGATGTGGTGTTTTAATTGGGTTTTAGTCAATTTTGTAGGTTGATTTGATATCGGTTTTTATCAATTAGTT
>JADOBS010303746.1:0-23578 GCA_015708375.1 Cydonia oblonga | reverse complement strand
TTTTTTTTTTTTTAAATAGAGAAAAATTAAGCGAGATTAGTTTCTTTGTTTGCTATTGCGGAAAGTACACGAAAAATGCTTAGTTTCTTTGTTTGCTATTGCGGAAAGTACACGAAAAATGCTACAATTACTAACCTAATTCTGGTTGCCTTTCTCTTCATGTCTGTGCTCTTTCATAGTACATCTGAATTCAATATCACATGACCACAAGTGGTCTCTACACTAATAGCTCAAACCCTACTGTAGCTAGCTTGTTAAATAAGAACTCATGTGAAACGAGTACGCTTTCATATTAGTGTCTCAAATTTATTTCGACTTTTGTTTTCGTGTTTCAAATGTATTTTCGTTTTTTATTAATTACTTTAGTGTCCCAAATTTATTGTGTATTTGATCATCAATAAATTAAACACATCTTATCAATGTCAACTCGTGATAAATTTGAGACACCAAAATAATGGTGTTTTCGTTTTGTACAAGTCTCTCTGTTGGGTGGCTTTGCTTGTCAGCCTTTCTATATCATCAGCAGACCGCTATGTGAGAGCATATAATTACAACCAAAAACGTGGGACTCCTTGTATTTTTTGCTTCCAGCCAGCATGCATTCGTTTCATCAGCACCTGGCTTTTAGAATCTATCAATTGAGGACAGCATGCTTAAACTCTTATTTTGTGTTGACCCTTAATTTATTGTCATAATTAACCTTGCCACAAAATTACTAATATATATTTCCTCTTCGACAAGGACTGCAATTTTGTAGATTTAAATGAAAAAGAAGATTGTCACTTAGTACTATAATCTAATGGTATTCCTCTTTACTTGTACGTGAGATGTCAATTCTCGCCAAAGACGAATTTAAACCAAATTATTGCTAGCACATTATGAGGCTAAGCCCATCCCCTCCTCCCTTAGTATAGATAATATCGTTTATTAAAAAAACGAAAAAGAAGGCCAAACTATGGAAGTGGAAGACTATTTTTCTAGGCAAATATCAATAACTAATCACCTGGTCATTGAAAGGGATAGCCAATTTGTAGACGACGCTTTACTTTAGTGACAAAAGTATTCATGTTTATGTAGTATGGTTTGGGTTCGATCTCCACTGATTCCTTTCTACCCTAACAATTAACAATTTAACTCATTAATGCTATCGTTTGTTAAAAAAAAAAAATAGCCAATTTGGTGGAGTTAATGATTTGCCTGAGTAATCTTTTCATGCAACATTGCAAAATGAGAAAAAGAAAAATAGAAGTTGAAAGTTCAAGGTGTTAGCATTCCTTGTTAAGGATTATATAAAGAAAGTCCACTATTTTCCCGCCAAAATGGCCCTAGTTTAATATTTTTCTTTTCATTTGAAGAGATGACTAAAGAAGATGTTATAACAACTAATTGAAGTAAACTAAGGGGAAATGCAGTCATTTGCTCGGAAGCACCATCATATATTTGGTCACTCCTTTACTATTTTTTGGCATATCTTGTATTACCATAATAACATTAGAGGACAATCCTTGATGCTTAAAAGAAGACAATGTTGTTCAGTAATCAATTAGAAAAATCATGTGAGACACAAAAACAAAAAACCAGGATCCTTTCTTTTACACTTTTCCTAGCTCCGTATATTTTGGTGTTCAAAAGGTTGCATATCAACCAAATATAACGATGATCGGATATGAGATAGTCCGACAGCAATGACGAGGCAGAAAAGAAGTGTTAAGTGTACTTTTTTTTTTTTTTTTTTGGTCACTCTGTACTACAATCTGGTGATATTCCTTTTTACTTGAAAGTAAGAGGTTTTAGGTTTGAATATTGTGGATGGCGAATTTGATACCAAATTAAGTTGTTTATTATATGACTTAGTCGAATTTTCTCTCTCCTTAATGTAAAAATATCGATGTACTCAAAAAAAAAAAAAACACCTTTTTAGGGTGGCAATTACCTTTTCCTTTCTTATTAGTTATGCAACATAATTAATATAATGGGGTAGAGAACAATACGCGAAGCATTTACGAAGAATTATATGTATATAGGTGTATAATACTTGTAGAATTATAACTAAAAAATGTGCAAAAATTATGTGTATTAAACGTCAGAAGTATGTTCGTATGTGTATAGTACGTTGAAGGTTTTTTTTTAAAACATTAATTTTAAGAAATCATTGATAAGTGTACGACAAATGAAAATATTTAAAAGAAAACTGTATGTACGTGTATAACACTCGTATTACACGTAAATTTATTAACTACATTATGCAATTTTAAGGGATACAATTAAACATGAGATAGGTCAAGAAAACAATACGATTTTCCATTACTTTCAACTGAATTATGTCCAGTAAATTAAGCTTATTAAACAGGTCTTTCTGTTGCTTCCACAGGCACAAATAGTCGGCCTTTACCCTTGTCTCTCCTTCTGGCTTCAATGTGATACGAGAAATATTTGTACATAGTAAAACTTTAGCGCACACTTGTCAACCAAAAAACGAAACAAAAGAGAGTTAGGTTGAAGGAATCCCTTCCCAAGAGGGATCCTCATCTTTCAAAAAAAATGGAGATCTTCTCTTAACCGTTAGATTTGGCTTTAATGAAATTCTGTAATTGAGATTTTGTGGCCTGTGATTTAATCTCAACCACATAATTTCATTAAAGCAAATCTAACGGTTAAGAGGGTATCCTCATTTTTTTTTTAAAAATGGGGATCCCTCTTAGGAAGGGGCATGTAGGTTGAATATGTACAAGAAGGAATTGCTTAAGGGGGAGGGATCCCTATTTTTTCAAAAAAATGGGGACACGCTCCCCACCGTTGGATTTAACTTTAATGAAATTGTGTGGTTGAGATTGTGTAAACTGTGTTTTAATCTCAACCACACAATTTCATTAAAATCAATCTAACGGCGGGGAGCGTGTCCCTATTTTTTTGAAAAAATAGGGATCCCTTCCCTTAAGCAATATGGTACAAGAAATGCTAAGGAGTAATAAAAGTGACAAATAAAAACAAGTGGTTTGACCAAATACAAGATAGCCATCAACTTGTAGGCCATTTCAAATAAGAGTATTTACTCATAGTTTCAGTTCACATAGAGGCATCAGGGTGCTCATATCAGGTGGAATAGTATATTAGCGGGGCCCTGTAGTGGGTAGGTAGTCTGGACGAGATTACAACATTAATGTCTTTTTTATGATAGTTTTAACGAAAAGTGCGCAGTACTGTTTACTTTAAAGAAAAATTATATTTTTACACTAAAAAGTCAAACCTGGTATTACTCACTTTACCCTTTATTTTGTCCTTATCGTTAAAACTCAAAGTTTTCAAACTCATTTCATTAGTTTTTTTTTTCTTTTTCCTCCTGTGTTGTGTGTGCATTGAATCATAATATTACACGTGTTATACGTATAATACTCGTTTCATATTTTACTAACCATGCTCAAATTAAAATGTTTGATTTCTTGATATTTGATTATATGTATTTTCTCACAACTTGTGGTGTAGTTTTCAAAATTTTATGAGTTATTTTTGGGTGGTTTATTCCAGGGCATCATACTTCCTTGCGAAGATTCAAGTCGTCATCTTTGATGTAGAATTTATTCGTACACGTGGTTGACAAAATTTGTGACTTAAAGTGACTTTTTTAGGGTGATCTTTTGCTTCACTTCTTGCTCTTTTTCTCCTCCTTGGCCCTTCTGGATTCATTGGAAATATTTTTTTCCCCAATTGCAGCGTATTGTTTTCCGTTACTTTCATATGTTTCAAGAAGATAATGTGGCTACTGACAAATTAGCCAATTTAGAGTTACTCTTGTGTTCACTTGTTTGACATAATATCTCCTCTTTTTTCATTCGTAGCTTTTTAGCATCTTGCCTACAAGTTTGTCTTCCTTCATGGTGTATTTATTGTTTTGTAGCTTGTTTTTAGGCACTTTTTAAGTTCTATTTTAGAGGGTCCAATGGTATGTTCCCCTCGTCTTGTATTATTATTTTTTTGGTAATTCTCTCTCAGTTAAGGTTTCTTTAAGAAAACACATCATATACTCTCCCTTCTATTGGAACAATAAAAGAAAGAAACTTAAAATAAAAATACAAAATAAAATCCGCCTTAGATTTTCCATTGAGGTAAATGGCTCACTTTCTCATTTTAAAAGAGTAACTTCTAGTCTTCTACTGTTAATAAGAGAATAGAAATACTGGGGAAAAAATTGTCAAAAGATAACACAATCATTTATGGTGTTTTTGGGTCAATAGTCAATCACCTTTGAGGGTAGAAAATAGAAAATGTCTATTTTGCTAGAGACTTCCAAGAATGTACGTGTAAAAGAACTTACGGATCTCATAGGACAATAGTGAGATAGTTATTTTTTCAAATTGTAATTTAATCGCTGAAGAAATATTGTATATGATTTAAACTATGATTTGTAGACAAGTAAAAACCATGTAAACATTGTTTGCATCTTGCACATACCTCATGTGTGAGAGAAAGCATGACAACATGCATGCATGCATGCAGCGAATTCACTTATTCAGTCATTTGAGACCAATCAAATTTATACCTGGATTTAAATGCAACAGCAGGTTGATGCTCTAATTTTCTGTTTCTTGTTAAGACACTATCCAACCAGGTCTTTGACGGTGAATTTTTTACCTGAATTTAAATGCAACAGCAAGGTAATCATCTTATTATCTGGTTCTTGTTCCCACACTTTCCAACCATGTCCGTGGCGGTGAAAGGAACAGGAAAATGGGGTAAGTAGTAACAAAGTACAAGCCTACAAGGCGAGTAAAGCCTTTGATGAAGGCACAGTGTAGAATCTGGACCTATCAACCATTGACGTGTCAGTTTCTGAACCAATAGGGTTTCGAAACGTATCAAGAATGTCATGTCACAGTTAAAGGCAAGTCCAAAGTTCCATGCACTGAGGAAGATGACTGGTGGACCTCTATATATACGGGCTCTAAAAGCCTACACCGGTTCATCCTATTGTCCTCTGTGTAATAGCAATCTTGCTCTCTAGTCTATACCTCTCCTCTCTCTCTCACACGCACAAACAACAGTTCCTTGATGTTCCTTCTCCACTTTCTCTGTCTTTTATTTTTCTCAGGTTTTTCTCGGAAAAGAAAGTAAAGTCTGGTCAATTTCCATGTGAAAACTCCCCCACAAGAAAACAAAAACAAAAAAGAAAGAAAAAAAAACCTTGGTTCCTAGTACCCATCTCTCTCTCTCTGTCTCTCTCTCACACACACACACACACACTTGCACTCCCTCACTAGTATCACTACATTATCGTTGCTTAATTTTTAGCTCCTTTTTTCTTTGAGAAAAATATACGTATGGAGGATTTTCACAGGATGAACGCAGGTGTGATATCTGCAGGCTCAGATGATCATGTGAATGTTCATCAGCAAGTTGAAAATATGGCTACTAGTACTAGCAGCGCCAATTGTGGTGGGTTTCATGGCAGTGGTCATGTGGTGGATGATCATAACATGCTGTTATTTGCGACGGAGGGTTTGGGATCCGATCATATGTCTGATCTGATAAAGTCCCAGATAGCCAGTCATCCTCGTTTCCCTGATTTAGTTGCTGCATACCTTGAATGCCAAAAGGTTAATTAATAATGCACAAGTGCATGAATATTGTTCTATCCTTATTGAATTTTGCAAACATTAATGATTTCTTGTGTTATTCTCTGGTTATTTAGTACTAACTGTACCTTGAAAAAAAGAAGAAGATGTAACTGGAAGTAACAGAGGCTACAAAATCGTGGCATTATTTGTTGAATATTTTGGTTACATTCAGGGTTTCGAGCTTTTAACCTAACCTACTCCTACCATCAATCTACACGCACCCTCACCACTGGGCATTATTTGTTAATTAAGCACACAGTATGCAGGGTTTTAATTATACTGATTGGTTATTTTGAGTTTTTCGTAAAATTATTTTATTTTATTTTTATAGGTTGGAGCACCAGCGGAGATGAAAAATCTGCTTGAAGAAATTGAAAGGGTAAGCCACCCCATGAGCACTTGCAATGAGATAGGAGCTGATCCAGAACTTGACGAGTTCATGGTATACAGTTTTATCCACTTTGAAGCTTCTACACCATATTAATTAGTTATTCACCTTACTTATTTCTTTTGTGGCATTTTGAACTCATAAAATTCTGTTTGATTGCTGACAAAAAAAAAAAGGAAAATTGTACAGAAAAACTAGGACTTAAATAATATGAAATTTTACATCTATTTTTTTTTTCTTTCTTTGTTTTGCAAGGAATCATATATTGAGGTTCTCCATAGATACAAGGAGGAGCTATCTAAACCATTCGATGAAGCAACCAGATTCTTGACCAACATTCAAACTCAACTTAGCAACCTCTGTAAAGGGACATTCTCAAAAACCTGGGACTATCACTCTGGTATAAATAAATCTCTTCAGCTGTATATACATTTCCTTTTTCAATTTAGTTATGTTGGAGGTTTTGAACCCTGAACCTACTCGTACTCATCACTCTAACCACTCTCACCACTCGGCTAATCTCAGTGACTTATATATACATTTTCCTTTCATTTTCATCCAGTCTAGGTTTTGGTTTCTTTTTTCTTCGTCTAATATTGTATGAAGAAGAAGATACGTACATGCATATACATCTGTTTATTCATCAGTCCAAAGGGCATTGTATGCGTACGAGATTGTACCTGGCTTTCATTTAATTGGTTTTTGTTTTATATATGGACAAATCATGACATTTGGGATGAGAATAACATGATATGGTGTTTTTTATGCTCCCTCATAACTCCATTGTGATATCACTTGTTTCACTAAGCCTTCTATGACTGTTTGGAAGTTATTTTAGGAGGACCAGAATCACTTATGGAGAGAAATATGTGAGCGGTGTTTCTCTATAAAACCACTTAAGGCGAATGGATCATGATATAAAGGTTTTGAAGAGAGAATTCTTTTCTTCAGTTAGAAAAAACAAACTGCCTTCATTTTACATAAAAACCCTCATTTCTAAACATAAGTAAGTTGTCCTAATAATGGTACGGATCCTAATAGGAAGAGATTGTGAATAAAATCTAGATTTTAAGTTTTTGTACTTTATTTAATTCGAGTGATATTCTAATTAATCTAATATAAAATGTGGAGAGAGCTTTTAACTCGAACTTGGATGAAGGGTAGGAATACCCTACGCTAGTCAACTTAGTTCGATCGCAAGTTTGGTGTACTATTGGGTAGAAGAAATTGGGGATAGGTTAAATGATCCATAATCTCTGGTCGGCTAGAAGTAATTAAAATTAATATACTTGTTTTGGCTTGACTATTGAATTAAAAGTAATTAGCACTTTAAAAAGATCATCATGCACAAGGAGTGCAAGATGTTTTTTTGGAGTGCGAATATAACATCTCCAATCAATAATCCTTGTCTAAAACCCCAAGTTATGTGGGATGCTAGGGGACAGTGAGACTTGCATGTAAATTGCAATATTATATGCTTAACATAGGATTGCGGCCTAATTTTTAGTAATGCAGATGAAGGGGTCGGCAGTTCAGAGGAGGAACTTAGCTGTGGGGAGGTGGAAGCAGCAGAGGGTCAAGACACTGGTGGTGTTCGTTCTAGTGGTGATCGGGAACTGAAGGATATGCTGCTGAATAAGTACAGTGGCTACCTTAGCAGCTTGAGGAAGGAGTTCTTAAAGAAAAGAAAGAAAGGGAAACTACCAAAGGATGCCAGGAGTACCCTATCGGACTGGTGGATTACTCACTATAGGTGGCCATATCCTACGGTAATTTCATTACAATGTCATCTCTTTTCTGGTTTAAAATTAAAGTTAATGGAAAACAAACATGGACTATAACGTGGAAGTCATCCATATACAGCGTAAAGGCTTATTTCAAATGCAAGTTCGCCCCCCAATTGTGTGTGTGTGTTTAGGATTATTTCAGAATTTGACGATGGTAAACATGTGTACATAGGAAGAGGAGAAACTCCAGCTGTCTGAGATGACTGGATTGGACCAAAAGCAGATTAACAACTGGTTCATTAACCAGAGGAAGAGGCACTGGAAACCATCTGAGGACATGAGGTTTGCTCTCAAGGAAGGCGTCGGCGGGAGCATCGGAGGACCTATGATGTTTGACACTGGTGTTGGAACTGGAAATATTCACGATGATATGTGATGTCAATGTATCAAGTATTTGGTTGATTCTAATATTCGACCTAAATGTAGTAATGTTAAGACTTGTAGTAATGTTAAGACTTAAATGTTGTACATTCTGTATCTGTGATATATCCTTTGAGCTGAGCCCATCCTTTTCTTTTGATGGTCTCCTGGACCCTTTTATTGGTTTTGTGTAGATGGTCTCCTTTGGGCTGAGCCTATCCTTTTCTTTTGAGCTCAATCAGTGCACTCTTTCTACCCGATAGGGATGACAACAATTCGGTTTGGGGATGGAAATGCTACATCCATCCTTATATAACCATGAAAAATAATCATATCCATAACCACAAATTAGCCATTGGGGATTATCCATAATCATACTCATCAGATAACGGATTTTCCATCGGTTCACGGTTATATTCATCTTCGTCAAAAACAAAAAATTATATTCATTAAATTGACGCACAATAATTTATCATTAAATAGGCACGTCCAATAATAAAAAACATAACAATGAATGAATTTTGCAGAGTATAAAAATAAGAGTATTGAATAAAATATTGATGATGTTGGTTGTTGATATCTCTCATAAGCATGATGTTTGATGCATAATGAATATAGTATAGGGTTCAACAAATAATATTATATTATATGCTAAATATTTATGCGGTGAATAATGAATATAGTAATAACGGTAGAGGTTTACTCAAATATAAAAATATATATATATATAATAAAAGATTATATTATATATGAAATATATTATATATTATTTGGTTTGGAGTCGGCGATGGATATGGATTAGGGACCCCTATAACCATACCCAAAACCACAACCGAATAAAGTTCACAGTTTTTTCCTATATCCATAATATACCTAAATTTTCATACCCAAATCCGCTCTATTCGGATGGTTATCCACGATTATCGAGTTTAACGGTTACCATAAAGATTGTTATATATATTATACATCCTTCCTTTGTGAGAGGAGGCCAAATAATTGTTGGACGTGGCAGGAATAGTTGGTCTTGGAACTCTTGCTTAAGGTGGAATTGGATTTCAATCAAGTATTATTGTCATATGGATAGTGCTATTCACACATCTATTTTTGTCTCTCACACACTTTTGTTAACTTTAGGTCATTGATCTTCTTCAATTCATTCGATCTGATTGCTGAAAATTGAGAAGGATGTATTAGAAGTAAAAATGGATGTGTGGATAGCACTACCCTTTGTCCTATATATTGCATGTTGCTAGCTATAGTTAAACCCTTATAAATTAATTAATAGCCTTGGAACTAAAGAAAATTTATTAATTTAGCAAAAATTAAATAATCGATTAACTAGTAACTTAATAATTTATTAAGGTATTCTTTATTTTCTTAAATATTGTACATTGTATTTAGTTTCGTGTTTTACGAACTAACAAATCTATGAATTTGTTTAACCAAGTAAAATTCATAAATCTATTTATTTTTTCTAAAAATAGATTGTACATTGTTCAATGTACTACGTTATTCCATTATGAACATTTAACCGAGCAAAAACTCCATTTAATTAAACAAAAGTTCTAGTAGTAGGAAATTATTAATTTTGTATATTATGTGGAATCTATATGAATTTTTTTTATAATGTATTATTTTATAAATTTAATAAATTATTAATTTAGCACACTATCTTCAAGTCGGGATCGACCAATAATATTATTCAACCGAGATTATTAATATATAAAGTGTTGAATTATGTATTTGAGGTATATAATTGAAGTCAGAACAATAGAACATGAATCGTACGTGCAAGGAGCACTTTCGAGCACATGAATGTCAATTGGCAAAGCTAAATGTGGCAATTAAGTGCATGTCCTCCGAGTTCCGACCAAGCAATTTTGATGTGCCTAGTGTGGATGGGATGCCTTCTGACCTCTTTATCTAGCTACTTAAGGTCAGTATTATCTCAAATTCAATCTTGGGATTGAAATCTTTGCAAGTGTTTTGGAGCCAATTATGCCTAATAGCCTATGCTGGTTGGGAATACTTGGGTCTCGAGTATTTACCTTTTGATTTGTTCAATGCTATTTTATTAACACATGTTTTATTGTTACAAAAAATAATTGACATGTTATTAATATTTCTTGAGCTTTAAAAAACAAAAAACATGTGAAATTTTTTAATTGGACCAAATCAGAATTTGAGTACATAGAGTACTCACTTGAGTGCCCAAGTGTTATCCTACTAGTTATAGTAACTCAGAGTCTAGTCATGTGTGAATTAACTTTATTCATGATTTTACATCTTGATTTGTGGAGAAGAACTTACATATACTTTTTTTTTATTTATTTTTTATTCTAATATGACATGAGTTTTAATCTTTACATGATAATACGTGATAGGTTAAGAGCACTATCATCTTTATGTGTCATGCCCCTTCGACCCGGGTCATTCTTTTTTATCGACTCTAGATCCGTGGCATGACATTACAATTTTGTTTTATGTAATTCATTCTCTATTTGTAGGGTGAAAAACTCATATTTTCTTTGATAAGTTAGAAAAATGCAATTAAGTGAAAGAGTCTCGAATCATGAGAGGTTCTCTCATGCAACTATTATATAGTCTCGGTAGGATCACTATTCAAAAAATATTTGTTACACGTGTTTAAAAATACACTATTTGTTGAATAAACAATTGTCACATAATAAACTAGAAAATCTTTTAAATCTGCTATAGGTAGAGAAACTCTTGTGTGTATATCGATATAGTTGGTCAATTGATGCAAGGGAATGTCAATTTCTTTTGGTGATAAGAATGGTCAACTCACTCCAGGTGGTGTCCCAGATAAAAATATTGTAGACTATAGCCAATAAATTTACATGAATATTAAATTTTGTTATCTAGCTATTAGGTAATGTTATGCACATACCCAAAAAAGTCCAAAACGCACAATTCAAACTACATTATTGTGTAGGTGATTTTAAGTATTCATCGCCCAAAAGGATTTAGTGCTATACTAGGAAAAAAAATATTCAAGTCTACAAATGAATAAATAAAAGTGTGGCTCATCCTGGTGTAAGCAGTGATGGAATTTCGTTCACTTGTTTTGAATTGAATGCAAACATATAAAAATTCAATATAAATTTGTAGAGATTAGAATTAATTTCTTATACATTAATACTCTACTTGATTAACTATTCCAAAAATTCAAAGAGAACTTGGAATATGTGAGTTAATAATTGTTTTTCTTTGGACACTTCTATAACATGTACAAGGCTTGGTGCAGCATATATCCATAACCTACCTCAAGAAATGTTGACATCATTGGAGGGTTTGAGACTCTCGATGCCCTTGGATTTTCTCATACAACTTATAAACTTTGTTGTGCTTTGCTCCCATAGTCCCATATACCTCTTCTCCTTGACACCCCATGTCGACACTATGAGAAATAGATTCATATTGCAGATCTACATATGATAACACTCACCACTCCAAAAGCGCCCTTATTTTAAGTGCACTATGCATGACAACATTCCCTTTATGTCGACACTCGACACTATATATATCCACATGCATATACATGAGCTTACAGTTTACAAACCCTAGCCCCAGCCGAATTTTTCTCTTTAACTTTCTTATACACTTAACTGAAATCTTGTTAGTAAATGTAATATTGATATAGTAAGTTAGATCGATGTATCCAAAATAATGAATCATATATTTTTAAGAGTTTCATACAACCGATATTCTATGTGCACTAATTCTTCTAAATTAAAGGGACAGAGATTCAAACTTGAGTGCATAAGGAAGAACATACTAATATGGGCAACAAGCCCAAATCTAAACAATAAATATAGTTTTTAGGAAACTTTCCGAATTCTCCATTCCATATATTTCCGATCAAGTATACTTTGCTAGCTTTCTAGCTAATTAAATAACTGGACAATGAATGTGGTAAAAAAATACATGTACAAGAACTCAAAGGCCGAAAGTCTCTACTAGTCTACTCTGTACCTTCCCCTTAATTAATATTTTGTAATTAAGGCTCTGTGCAGTTTTCTCTCTTCTAATGTTGACATTATTTTATCTCCCGCTAATTGGATAATTAATTTATTAATCTTTAGCGTTGGATGAAATTCATGCATCTCTAGTTACAGGACCTTGTAATTTGTTGCAGATGGAAATCTATATACAGCTAAACAACCTTATTCTAGTCATTAGATTTTGTAATTCACTGCACATATTTAGCTAGAAAAATACTTGGTATAAGTTAAAAGACTTGATAACAGATATATAACCTTAGTCAGTTAGTCATAGCACAATGCAAAGATATCCAATGAGGGCCGATAAATTATACGCATTAACTAGGGAAAATGTTAAATTATTGGAGCTTCAAGAGGGAGACATCTTTGGCTTTTCAGATTAGATGTGATGGGAAAGCAACAAGGATCGATAGAGGAGAATAACCACGATTGGTGAAACTCTTTGAACAAATCACGGTTAGACAAAAACCACGCAAATCAGTTGTTGTTTCCTGACCGGCTTGCTATCAGATAACCTACTGCGACAGCCTTTTTTTTTCCAAAAAAGCAAAAAACACATTAAATATTTCACCCGAGGATCAATCAATATTGCAAATTTCATCTAATGAAATGATATGAGTTTTGTAATACTTCTGTAATTAAGGTTCTGCCGCTTTCTCTCTTTTATCTCCTTCTAATTAGATAATTAATTAATTAATTTTTAGAATTGGATGAAATTCATGCATCTCTAGTCACTGGATCTTGTAATTTATTGCATATGGAAATCTATATACAGCTACTAAAGTACTTGGCATAAGTTAAGAGACTTGATGACAGATATATAACCTTGGTCAGTTAGTCATAGCACAATGCAAAGATATACAATGAGGGCTGATAAATTATAGGCATTCACTAGGGAAAATGTTAAATTAATGGAGCTTCAAGAGCCAGACACATCTTTGGCTTTTCAGATGAGATGTGATGGGAAAGCAACAAGGATCGATAGAGGAGCACAAGCACGAACGGGGAAACTCTTCGAACAAATCAAAGTTAAATAAAAGCCACCCAAATCAATTGTTGTTTTCCTAAACGACTTGCGATCAGATAAGCTACGGTGACAACCTTTTTAATATGTCAGAAAAGCAAAAAACACTAAATATTTCAACTGAGGATCAATCAATATTGCAAATTTTCATCTAATAAAATGACTGCAGAACCCAACAAAATTCTGGTCTCTCTCAATCTTTTCTTTTCTTTTCTTCTCTGAGGTATTCAAACCGTGAAGAAAAACCCTACATGCTTATCCACATTATACATAAAAGGAAATTTATCAAGTGGGGTTAGCCTGGTAATGGGGGTGAGAGTAAGCTAGGTTCGGAACCATCCAATGTACCAAAAAAAGAGAGAAATTTATTTGGAACCATACAATATCGAACCTCTTCTTCTTAACCTAAATCCAACTGGTTGGGGTAAAGAAGTCAGAGTAAGCATTAATGGGCAAGCTAGTGTCTCATATATCAATGGTTGGCGAACTTTGGAATAATATGAGTTACAACCTTCTCAGCGCTAATTTAATTTGGAATATTGTGAATAAGTTGGAGATTCCTGTACTTGCTAATTGATCTTGTAACTGACTCGCATTAGCCCTAATTGTTTGTTAACAAAATAAACCCTAATTGAATTCTACACCTTTTAACTCCCGGCACACTTTTCTTTCTTTTTTTATTTTATTTTATTTTTTATTTTAACATTTAGATCGAAACTCCGCCTGTGTAAGTTTATCTTACATTGCCAGTCCCAAGCCCGGATAAAGGAGGAGGGGGAGTGCGTCAGGTAGTCGACAGTCGACACTCCTATCTTACGTCAAATCATTGGGATGCGATCATACCAGCTCACATGCACTGGATCCCATCCAAACTCCGAAGTTAAACGAGTTTGGGCGAGTAGTACTAAGGTGGTGACCTTCTGGGAAGTCCTCGCGTGTTGCATCCCCCCACAACCGACCCTACCTATTGGAAAAAGGCTTTATTGTGTTTTGTGTGTAACATTTAGATTGAATAAAGGAATGGAGAAACAGAGTGTGCTGAAGTCATTTTTTTTCCTTTCATTCCATTATTAAAGATCTGAATAGGAATTTTCTTATTTTCATAAGTGCAAAATGAAACAACAAACATTATGTATCCAAAAATAAGGATCCAATTTCCATGTATTTTATTAAAATTTAAGATTCCATAGTACATATTGGATATGTCACAATAATAAGTAGCTAGATAAACAGGTCAGATATGCATTAAACACATAATAGTTAAACCAACTAAATGGATTTTATTTCCATGCATATGAGCAACATAGATGAAAGCATGAAGAAAAATCATCCAAGGATGTTTTAAGAAAGCTGCTCCTCAAAGGCCAATTCCTCAATCATGTTGCCATGTTTATGGAGGGGATTGAAGGCTTCAAGCTCACAACACTTACTGGGAAGTATAATGGAACCAGCATTAAGACCCTGAGAATCAATTGGTGATGAGTGCTGAACAGGCAATGCATACTTACGCGCGATGACAATTGAGTTAATGACTTCATCGGTGGGATGAAACACAGAGAGAACCTCAAACCCTCTAAGATCATCACAAGGATCAATCACTGGATATAGAAAAGCCCTCGCACCGTGTGCACTCCTTAGCATCAAAGTTGCTCCTGGAGCCATGTATTTTGCCAAGTGATCGATAATTTTCAGCTTCTGCATCTTGTCCATGCCTACAAGAGCAGCCAAAAACACAATTTCATAGTCTTTCAAAGCAGTTGTGACATCCATTATATCTGTGGTGTGGAAGACCATTCTTTTCGATAGGTCAGGATCGGAAGACACCAAGCCAAGAGCCTTGGAGTTGGCCGAAGCATCGATGTCATAGTTGTCGAAAGAGGTTTTGGTGAGGTGATTTGAGGCCAAGACAATTGAGGTAAGGGGAAGAGGGCCAGAACCCACAAAGGCAATTTTTCTAGGCACACGAGTGAAGTGTTGGCTAAGGATGTTGAACTCAAGTTTGCTAAGCTTGAGGTAATTGGAATAGTAAGGGAAAATGTCGAGATGGTCGAGTGGGTGTTCATATGAGCCTAGGATTGTCGAGAAGTGATTCTCCAAAAGTCCTTCTGCCTCTCCACAGAGCCTTATAAGGTTGGACCTTATTTCTTGCACCCCTTGGCATAACTTGGAAACATCGATTGGACTTGGTGGTATGCATGTGAGAACGAGTTGGGTGAAAAGCATGTCGACATCTTGGGAGGGTTTGAGGCTCTCAAGGCTTGAGATTTTCTCATACAATTCGCAAACTCTTTGTACCAAAGCATCTCCCTGGCAACACATGTCGACACTATGAGGATATGGAGATCAAATACTATTGGGAAATAAGATTGAAAATTCGAAGTTTCAAACACTCTTGAGAAAAATCTCCACGGCTTACTTGGTGACATCCTCCAGGGAGTCGTTATTTATGGGCGCTTGTGGGGTCCATGTTGTGAAGGGGTTGCGAGTTGATTATTGATTTATAATGCATTGTGATTGTAGGTCCATCGCACCTCGATTGCCACCTCAAATTTTTTTTATTAGTGTAACAATTAGTACTCATGAGTTCTGTAAAATTTCTAGAATAATGTTAAGAAAATTAAATTTTAAATAATTTAATATTTGATATTTAATTAATAATTTAATTATCAACAATAATATTATTTGATAATAAATTTTTTATTTCTCTAGTATTATCCAAATTTTTACAAAAAATGCTAGAATTTTCTTGTATATTATTTTTCTTATGGAGGCACATATATTTGTAGTACATAGTCTTGTTGAGGAAGAAAATAACATTCATATTCTATTTAAAATAGAAAATACACCTGAAAAGGAAAATAATAACAATAATTACAATGCTATTTTTTATTACAACTCACACCAACAAATATTTATATTATATATGTTATGTTGTCAAAGTGTGAAGTTAATAAATGTTATCTAAGGGGAACAATATGTGCACACCTCAGATAATTAAAAACATGCATGCCGTAACAATGAATGTAATTACGGTGATAATAGTTTAGAAAAATGCTAAAACTGCTTTTACAATGTATGTTTTCTTTATTTAAGGCATGAAAATGCACACAGTAAATGATGAGAACTTTTTTAAGGCATGGCCTTTTACAGATTGCCTGGTGTGCATCGTAAACAACATCTACGACATGCATTGCGCACCATAAAACCTATGTTTTAGTGTAGTGAGCTTCATTTTTGTAATGTTACACTATTAGATTTTGAAATCGTATCAATTTATGCTTATCAATTGTATGACCGTGTATAGGCTAATGTGAAGTATATATATACTCAATATGGAACTTCTCTTAAGTCGTTGCTTTGTGCCTTAAAAAGATAACCAATTGCACAATTTGGTCCAAACCAAACTGATGTTATATGAGAAAATTTAATCTCCATTTAAAAACTACCTCAAACTTGAGGAGTATAAAATGTAGTTTATCCTAGTTTTCATTACAATATCATTCAAGGGTGAGATTAACCTTCAACGCTTTACCAGTCAGAGTCAATGGTGCTTCCTAGTTTTTAAACCTGAAACTTGGCTTTTCTCGGGATTGAGGACATGGCCATGATCCCAAGGCATACAACTAAGTTTCAGAGTTACAAATTTTGATATGCTGGTCGGGTAGTGCTTTTTATACACTTCTTTTTAATTTTTACATATTTTTATTAATTTTTGTATATTGATATTTTCAGTTTATTCGATTTGACAGTTAAAAATTAAGAGGTGCTGAGAGATAAAAATATGTGTGTGAATAGGTAAAGTAGCAAGCCATCCCTACCAACGGTTCTGGTTAGTTCAGCAGGGAAAAGTAGTATTATGTGATGTAGAGCGATGGGAGAAAATGATGCCATCTCTTTTTTTTTTCTTACATTGAATGCACAAAATGGGACCTAAATAAATAAATAAGGGGAGAAAGGAGTCCTCTAAACCCTTTTTATGGTAGGCACTCATGATCAAAAGCTAGTGACAACTGATATGATCATACATTTAACAATAGTACTTACTCTTAATTACCATTGGAGTTTGTAAATAAAAATTTAGACTATATTAGATTTTTGAAGTAGAACAATGTAAAACGCAAAATATATATCCTCATCAAAGACACAGAGTCCTACACATTATATATGCATGAGAGCTCAACGCACGTCTCTTATTAAATTAAGAGAAAAAAATAACACCTAGACAAATAGACATGAAGACACTTAAAAAACCTAATTAGATGTTCGATGTTACATGATCAATATCATAATGAGAAACAATTCTTTAACCTAAATAAGGCCTAGCTTAGATCCCCATGAACTCCAAGATGAGGTAAGTTGGATAAAGATTCTCCTATTTATACTTTCACACAATACTGATTTATATAGGGAGTAAATTAAACATTTTCTTGAGTGTTGGCCTCATGAGTTTCCATCAGCATCTTTCGGTTCACACCTATAGCAATTGGCTTGACATTTTGTTGTGAACCCCACTTGCCTTATCCTAACTATAAACAATGTCATAGTCAGGTCCACATAATGTAGTTGTCCAGATTAAAACTAAATAAATATATAACTTTGGTTGAGTTTTGAAGTTTCTTCACCCAAATTCTTCATTCAATATCAAAATGATGATAGCTGCTACTTGTTTTGGGAATGATTTTTGTATATCATTCACACTTTTGTTTATATATGTCCCATAATTCTTCTTCAGTTATTAATTCAAATATAAAAAATGAATATGAATGTGCATCGATCATTTCTCTTTGTTTATATATATTTTTATTGGAACTATATTCTGTCATATATTTTAGAAACAATTTCAAGTTAGTTTGGGCGAAGTTAATGATTCGGTTATGCAGTTTCTCAATTTCTAAAACACAAAATCGGTCCCGATTTACATCTTCAGATATTCGGATGTCGTAGATTGGAAAAATTAGATTTTCAAATGTATTACAACAGTAAGTTAATATTTTGTATTTGAAGACAAAACCTATGCTGCTGCTTCAACACATATCGTGTGGGGCCTTTATGTATCTACAATGTTGTCATATACACTGAGTTCTTACTTCTTAGACGTTGTCAAAGTGCCTCGTAGCTTCCACTATGCTTATTCTGTTTTTTCTCTGGCTGAAGATTAAGTTGGCTTTACAGGAACTGGATGGCCACTATAATTCCAATCAGTAAAAGCCCCTTTCCCAATTCGAATTAAACTTCCTACGATATTGTTATATTAATATTATTTATTCCTTTTTTTTTTCAGCTTTAATTTTCTCTTTCTACTTTCAATGGTTTACATATGATATACAATTGAATCCGAATGCTCTGCCCTTCCATTTTCTCATTTCCCTCCAATCCATTCCTGTTTGAACACTTACGATTAAGTCACGTTAACATCTTGTGTTAAGTTCTTTATAAAGAGAAAAAGATAAAGAAAAATATGTAAGAAAAAATAGGGAGAGTGAGACTAACAAAGAGAAAAGTATGAGAGGAAAAAATAGGAAGAGTGAGATTTTAGAGAAGAGAAAATCCTACTCCTATACAATCATTCTTTTAGGTAGTGCAAGATGCTTTTCGCCTTTGGAAGTTTATCTTTGTTTGACCTCATTTTTAACCTCTAAAGATATGGATTCTTATAAGCAGCAAAGACAATTTGGAAGTGCATCACTTTCATGCAATATATACAATATATATATATATATATATATATCTCGGGTGACTTGTTCCGATTAAATTAGTTAAATTCAATTGATTTTTATCATCAATGTTTAACCATTTTTGCATCCTCATCGATATTGATACATATATAGATTGCTAGTACCATCTAACATTTCCATAACTCGTCGCACTCTATACTCCAAATATTTAAACAAACCCTAATTAATCTCATTACGTAGACCTTCATGCAATGGCAGCCCAGAAATTATTCCTTGTATACAACAACAATACCACCACCATCTTATTCCACTACGTGAGGTCAACTGTTATAGAGATTCGACATGAAAACGAAGTACCGGATGTCGATTACCTGACGCTCTCTTCCTTATCCGGTCTTAAGACCGGCAACGTAAACTAAACTTACACACAGAGAGTTAAATTGTTCCTTGTATAAAAAAGAAAATTTTTAGTTACCTTAATCTCAATTTTTGAAATCCAATCCACTTAGGGAGGCAATAAAGCATGGATGTAGACCACTGATAGGGTTATTTGGGTTTTGATAATGTTTTTATGTCCCTTTTGGTCGGAAGAAAAAGGGATGAAGCATGCAATGTAGGGATAGAAATAAAGTCTATCATGCAATGTAGGGATAGAAATAAAGTCTACTTGTTTGTGCTAATTTGGCCACTTTCACTCCCAACGATAGCTGCAACGCGACTACTCGACACTGAAATTGGGATTTCTTTTCAGAAATAGTGGGTTCAACTTTGAAAACTTATATATTTCTCTTTTCATAAATATAAAATCATATAAAATATTAGACGGGGAGATTACATTTTGGTAAACCACATTGTACTAGGGAGATCACATCTAGGTAAACCACGTTGTACTATCACCCTGATAAAGGTATGACCACCAATAGAAATAGGTCAAACCTCTACTGTGAAGATATGTTTTATTGTCGTGAAGTAGGGCTGGAAAGAAAAGCAGTTTTAGATTGGTTAAATTTGACTATAATACTTACATGTGTTAAATACAATTACAATCTCGATGGTCAAATTATGATTGTATTAAATACATACTTACATGTATTAATTACATATATTCAAATGAGTTATATTGTGACTGTCAGATGATGATTATATTAAATAAATGCAAGTATTACAGCTAATTCTGTAAATTTCAATGGAATAGTGTTTTAGGAGTTTCCAGAGTCCATTTCAATCCAAGATATCTTTATGAAAAGAAAATAACGAGACGAGTCAAACTCGTTATTTTTCCACGACCTAAGATGGATTTAGGGAGTTTGAGAACGTTTAGCGAGTAAAAAACATATTTAATTATTTTGGTACGTTCATGTTTAATTTTCTTTTGCTATGATTGTTTCGTGGAACTTTTTAAATATTTTTAGGGTTTTATATTAGTAATCTTTTCGTTCTATTATCCATAAAAAATTTCTCTCAGTACTTCAGTATTCTAGAACTTTATCCAACAGTAATGTTCGTGATTTCATTACTTATAACTTACACCGTGTCATATATAGTTTTTCAAAATGTGATCACCCTAACATTACCTTAAAATCACATCTGCATTAAATCATAAATTTGAATGTGGTTAACTTGATTAAATTAACTTTTGTTCATTTTAATCCGGTCTACATAACTTCCAAAATTCCCTCCTAGATGGTAACATTTTTGTGGGCATTTGGTGAAAACCTTAGACAATGATTTTCAAATGGGCTAAGTTGATGTCATGGATTAATTCTGACATATATGATTTGTGTGTTTGGATATTATATCGTAGGTCTTTGTTTGGTAGGATCTTCGATTGCTTACGTTAATTTTCTTTGTTGTTTCAAGAGAGATGCTATTCACACTCCTAATTTATTATTATGCCATCATAATAAGTTGTGTGTATCAACTACTTTCTTTAACATAAAGTATTGGAAGGCCTGCCCTTTGCCATCAAGTACTAGTTAATCATAGTGCTTCCTATCTTTAATTTATGAATTTTAAATAATAAGAATCAATTTAAAGCAAAGGCCATAAGCATATTGGTTGGTTAGGATGAAGTCAAATGAACTGTGGCCATTTGAGCAACGAGTGTGTGTTGCCCACACGATTCCATGTGCCTTGCGCTGGCCCTGAGAGTGTGATGGGCATATTTAGATCTTCACCCACGCAATTTGCTAGTCCATGCAACGCCAAAACTTGAGCCCTCACAAATTCACAAATTGCTTTCAAATCTCTTTTCGTGGTGAAACGAAATCCTTTGCTCCTTTCTTCATAACTTGATTGGACTCATCCCAACAGGTGGAAACTTTAGACATGACCGGTGACTCGAATACGATACAAATATAATTTTTATAGTTTCTAAAGTTTAGGGGGAGGATAAACTACTCATTCCAGGGTCAGTGCATACTAAGTCTCTTTGAGAACCTTATAGAGAGGGTCTTAGCCCTTTTTTTGGTTTTTACAGATTGCCCATCAAAAGGAATTGCCGGCAGCAGGACAACTATAATTGAATAAACTGGTACACAACTTTTTAGCATCTATAATCGATCTGTATTTGCTTTAATCTCTTGCTTGTGATGAACAACTTACATGAAACAAATACGTTAATGTTACGATATTTCAAACTTCCCACATGTTAAAAGGTAATAGATTTAAAATACCGCCACATTAACGTCGCTGTTTTAGCGCTGCCCAAATCTAAGAACCTTAGCCCATCTCGGTCCAATAATGTTATCGATTTAATTTATTGCAGAAAAAGACCTTTCGCCCAACTCTTAAGCTAGAGGAAAGTTGTTGAAATTGTGTTCAAAGCCTAGGCCCAAGGGTTGGGTTGCCAACTTGCCAAGTGAGTCTCTTCTGTTTCAGAACTCCAAATTACTCAAGAGACCTCAATGGGAGAGGCTTACTAGCTTACTAACCCTCCCCTATTTTTCTAAATATATATAACTATGTATAAAATGTAAGACGACAGCAAAATGGCGTTTATCGATGCATTTCAAAGAGAAAAAAGACTCCGGTGTAAGAATGAAGCATGCAATTCTGTTGGAATACCATCTATATGTAAAGTTATACACAAATTTGAAAGAGTCACTGGACCTATTTTCTTATATTACATCTACAGAATAATATTGAGCGTAAAAGAACGAAATGGACCTAATTCATTTCATTCACCTCAGTTCAGAATGTTCATTTGCTTCGGAGCTCTCATAGGTTTCAAAGGCTTCAGCTTCAGGGTTCTCATATGTGGGGATTTCATCAACATTAGAGTCAT
Source organism: Cydonia oblonga (assembly GCA_015708375.1). Lineage (NCBI taxonomy): Eukaryota > Viridiplantae > Streptophyta > Magnoliopsida > Rosales > Rosaceae > Cydonia > Cydonia oblonga. The sequence continues at coordinate 1,421 of JADOBS010303746.1, read as the reverse complement.
CAGAACTTTCAGAACTTTCATAAGCGGAAGTTTCACGAACTTCACTGTTTTCGGGTAGACCAAATTGGAGCAAGTAGTTCACTCCATCAATCACATCATATACCATCAATCCAATCCTACCTCCTGCCCAACTGCCCAATTGACTTCCCACAAGGTAACCAAATCTCCCAAGCCTTTGCTCTCCTACAAAGCCTCCTCCATAGGTGCCAAACAAGGTTCCCGTGCCCCTGATGGTCCCTTCTGTAATTGTACCACCATAGTATATGGCTTCAAAGAAGTCCCATCCGGACGAGATGATAGGACCTATTATCCGCTTGGCTTGCCGAGTTGCCAGCTTCGCTGCCTTTGCTCCTGCTTCCTGTGCTTGTTTGGCTGCATCTTTAGCAGATATCCCCTGCGACAATGCATCAGACAATTCACTTTCAATTGCTTTTTGCCTTGTCCTCTCAACATGAGCAGCTCTGATGTTGTTAACATACAGCTTCACTCCCTCTTTCACAGAGCAAGCTAGTGTTCCGGAACTCATATCAAAGCAGTTCAAGAACGTAAACTTCCCACTCTGAGATGCACGCTCTTCCCCAAGCAGTTGCCGACATTTTTCGGCTACGGCAAAAATAATCTAAATAAGTAGTGGATACACATTTTCTATACTAAAATACTAAAAACCTGAATGTTGCATTACATAACATATATTAGTAAATCGCAGAATGCTTTACAAAACCTAAACAAACACAAACTCCAGAAGCTAAACTATCACATCAGTAAAATATTAGGAATAGAAACATTTTGTTTACATCTCCATTCAACCAGAGGTCCTGAACAAAATGTAATATTAAACAACAACAACAACAACAACAACAACAGAACATTGACATCAAAATAGTGATTCATCTTCATTTATAAGTTCTCTATACTGATTTGTAGCGTGGGTGGCAGGCTGCGGGATTCTTTTTCCTTCGCTCGGGTTTTCCCACTGGGTTTCTCCGAGCAATGTTTCAACGAGGTACTCAAGTCCCAAACCTTGTAAGGTTTTGTACCTATCAGCTCAGGTCTACAGGAAAAATCAAATTCCCCACTCCCCTCAACAGATTCGTATCAAAAGAAGAAAGACACCCAATTTCCTAAGCACTGGCAATACGGCGCAACATCGAAAGCTAGAGCATTATGTGGCAATGGGTGATTTGATATTTGTTACTCCATGCTATCAAATATCATACACAAATCACATCACCACAAAGATCCTAAAAGAGAGACCTAATTATACAATCTGGGTTCATAAAATTTTGGGATTTTCATTGAAACTCATACCGTTTGTTTGCAATGATTTAGGGTTTACAAAGATCCTAAAAGAGGGACCTAATTATACGAAGATCCTAAACCCAAAACCCTAAGCCAATGAAACAACCAAAAGAACAGATCTT
>JADOBS010303745.1:0-23507 GCA_015708375.1 Cydonia oblonga | reverse complement strand
ATTAACAAAAAGTTGATGGAATTTTCAATTTTGGGCATAAATTCCAACAAACTTTACCACAGGGGCTTAAATCCTGGTTTTTTTTTTTTTTTTTTTTTACCACAAGGGCTATCTTCCAACTACCCGATCACCACAGGGACTATTAATCCAATTAAGCCTATTATTATTTTATCTTTCATTTTTCATTTTTCGATTAATTGTTTAGCTAGTTTTTAGTTTTGTTCCGAATTTACTTTCATGCTGTCTTTTATTTTTCCACACCTTGAGGACAATGCGTGAAATAAGTTTGGGGGTGGAAAATTTAAGTTTTATGTATTTTAACTTTTGTGTCATTCAAAAATTTTCGTTTTTGAGTTAATTTCCATAGTTAATTTTAAACGTTAAAACAAATGGACATGGTGAAGATTAATGCCATAATAGAGCCATTTCTATTTATCGTTACTTAGACACTAATTTATGAGTTATACTTTGAAAATTTGCACATTCACACCAGCATGGTTTGTGGGGAGTGAGATTGAAACACTTACTTTTCGTCTAAGTTAATTTTTAATTTTTGTTCTAAATAAAGTAAAGTTTAGTTATTATTATAAATAAAGTAATAATTGTTCCACCCGAGACTTTAATTAGTAACCGGGCTAGTCTTGCCTAATCAGCAGTGATTCTCGCATCAAACGGTAGAGTTTTGGCATGGAGCAGCTGGTTAGTTAGTTTCGTAGCCTTTTCAGCTCGAGTTAATAAGTCCTTAGGGGTGTTCTACACCTAGTGCCCTAAAGCCCTAGTGGTTTGGGAGTCATTGACCTAAAGCTCATTACATGGGTTGAATAGAAAGCTTAAGGGAACTAACATTGCACGACCACTACTGTTACTAAAATAAAAAATAAAATAAAAAATAATAAAAGAGCAAAATCGAAAAAGAAGATGTGAAGTTAGTATACGAAATGTTAAATAAAGAGGACGAGTGTAAGGATTTTCAGTCGATTCTCCTTAACTTTGTTGGTACACATTACAGCAAAGGAAGTTCATGAATTCTTTTCTAATTGGTTATAAATAGTTTGGATTCTGTTTTGGGATTAGTTGGAACTTTTGGAAAAATGTTTTAATTTTTAACGTTTTCTATGGATTGCAACTTGAAGGTGAAAATTTGTTTATGTTAATTTTCATTTAGAAGTTTAGTTTGCTAGTTTTGTTTTCCTTTTTTGAGTATTGTTTTGCTTGAGGACAAGCAAAAAGCTATGTTTGGGGATATTTGATGAGTTGATTTTATACTATATATGATTCCCTGTTCTTGGTTTATTTTGGTTATTATTTTGGTGAGATTTTGATGCTTTGCTATATGTTTTTAATGTAGGACATGCGAACTTATTTTGTCCATAAAGTAATTAAACGGTGGAATTTTTGAGTGATTCTAATTGAAGTGGGTTCGTGAATCTGTCAAGAAGCTTAATTTCATAATTTTATCTAAAAGCATCTGATCATGGCGAATTAATTTATGCCCAGCGAGCAGTGCTGGCAGATTGGGCTATAGAGCTTATTTGCGACTTTTGGGGTGGAAGATGTTGGATTTTGGATTTCGGCTCTTCTTGGAACTTGAAGAGGAGGTCCTAATCTTTAATTTGAGTTACTTTAGGCCTGTTTTGGAGTCCTGAAGGTTCAGAAACGTGGCTATTTCTCTGATGGGCAGATTTTCTAGTCAGAATAGGAATGTAATTTCTAGTTATCGTTTTGTTATTTTATTTCCTAGTTTTTAGAAAACCTTTTCTATGAGGTTTTAATTTTGGATTAGTATAAATAAGGATTTTAGCAATTAGAGTTTGGGGGGACGCAACATTGAAATGGGGAGAGAACGCACACATCATTGAGAGAGACACATTATTTTGGAGAACTTCAGACTTTTTACCTACAAGGTGTTTTCAATCCTTTTCCTAGTTAATCTATTTTCTTTAGCTTTTATTATGATTGTTCGTAACTAGTTCTTTTGCTAGGGCAATGGCTTGAGCCTTAGCATAAATATGTGATTTTATTAATTTTCTTATGAATGGATGCATGCTTGCTTTGATTTATTAATCACTGCGATTAAACTATCTAATCGTCTTAGTGATTCGCAACCATTAGGGTTTTTAGACAAGTAATTTGATGCAATTTTTGTTGGAACATCACCCTAAAATTGAAGAGGGCTTCTTGTGATTAGTAATTGTAAGTTCACTTAAGGCGAACATCACACTCTTAAGGGTTGCATGGTTTTTCAAAGGGTTTTCACAAAGCTTAATGAGTCTTGCATGTTTATATTTGATTTGAACATCACAGACGGGTTGCATGTTTGATATACGTTTTCGCTTGAACATCACGAGGAAAATATGTATTAGGAAAATCTAACCTTCAAAGCATGTATGTGAAAATTCATAAGTAATTGGTAAAATTGCATAGGATTGTTAATGGTGAAGGCAAAACCCTAGTGTTTAAATTGTTTTCCAAAACCGTTTTCTTTTGCTTTCTTTACTTCGTCAATTATTTAATTATTTTTATTTAAATTCGTTTTTATTATTTTAAATTTCAAAATCAACCTTTTCGAAACTTTGTTCTAAATAATTAGCTAAGGATTAGTATAAATGCAAATTATTCATTCAATTCATGTGGAAAACGACCTTACTTGAGTTGATATACTACGATAACCTTGTACTCTTGCAAGTATTTTTAAGTGTTTTTATTCCTACTTTTGTAGATGGTAAAAATTCTATCATTAGGCTAATCAATTTCTTTTTTATTATTTTTCATCTCTTCAATTTCTTTTAAACTTAATATTCTCCGATTGTTGAATGTTGACGCATAATAAAGATTTATAATCAAATTTATTGCACATGTGGCATAGTCTTGGATGGTGCTGGGTCTCATATATGTTTTAAGAGGTGACATATTACTTTTAGGGAGAAAAAGAGAGTCTACAAGTCAAAGTGGAATGAATTTTAAGTTTTAGAGAATACCATGGTGACTTTTAAGTTACAAAGGTAAAGTAAGATTAAAATGGAGTAGTTAAAAATAAATCTCAATTTATTTGATAAACAGGTAAAAAATTGAAAGGTAGAAAAATGTGTGTGGATACCATCACACTTATTACAATTGTGCTTGTTGGGATTTCATGCCTCTTTAGATTCGTCTTTGCCTTCTGAAAGTGTTTATTTTTTTTCACCTTCTCAAAGCGTTGAACTTCCAAAACAATGAACACTTTTTGTATGTGAATAACTGACAAGTAAATGCAAATTCCATGATTTCTTGTTTCGATCCGTGTTTCCATAAAAGTCGAGAATCATGCAAAGAGCATAGGTATAATAAAAGAAAATATCATGTCTTGACCTACTCCATACTGCAATGCTATCGAATTATTCGAACCAGCAATGCGATCGAATTATTCGAACGAGTAATGCGATCGAATTATCTGTAAAAGTCAATAATCATGCAAAGAGCATAAGACATATGATGATGCCTAATAATTTGATCGTATTCACGGGTTTTGAATTTAAAATTTCTCCAACAACATAGAAGCTGCTTCACTAGAATATACTGTAGTTTACATAATTTTCTTGAGAGATTTAAATTATTGTTTGATGAAAAGAAAAGAAAATGAATATTACAGTTTGGTGGTCGGTAGATAAATTCTAGAATTTCTTTTTTTTTTTTTTCTAAAAAATAAACGTGACGGGTAAAATGATAGAAAATACTAAACAATTGAACTAAAGAAACTTGTCACGTTGATTTCTTCCACCAGCTTTAAGTCACTATCATCTTTTATGTTTTTGAAATATAATTGGTCACCTTCTCACTTTATGAAATCTTTACCAACTTTAAGTATCAATCCCTTTGGATTTTTTTTTGTTTGTCAAAGAGTGTATATCCCTTTGATTAAATTGCCTTATTATTTCTTTAAAGTTAGTTAAAGTTACAATTAACTTATAACGATGATGATTAAATGATGTCACTAGTCTCACCAATGCCCCTGTATAAATTGACATTAGGGCATCCTCACTTGATAGTTCATCCTGTTGGGCCCCTCTTCGTCATCCTTTCCATTTCATATATTCCTTAATAATCATTTTTTTTTTTTTTTTTTTTAACGCACCAACCTTTTGTCCGTTCACTTTAAGGGTGCTTCAACCGTCTGTGCCTTCTGCAATTATTAAGCAACGTATAAGCCTTCTTTGATATTAGGATTTGCCAATTTGATATATATAAGTCGACTGCCTTTAATTGATGTGACTCTCACACACTAAATCTTATATCGATGGTATTTTGTTGTCAATGACTCAACCGATGCAGCATAATCATGCACTTGCGAAAGCATGAATCACGCCAAGGGCTCTAAATCAACTTTTGACAAATTGAACCAAACTCCACCACACACACTTCAAGGAATGCTTGTTATCATTTGTTGTCTGCAGATGTTTTAAACAATGTCCAAGATTTCATAATTCTTCTTTACATAAGCTGTTTCAGTTCAACTATCTATGAGGGGAAGCTGGAGTTAAAAGCGCATCAATGGTGATATATGAGTTGTGATCCTTGTATAAGTCATTTTGACATCAGGTAGAACAACATCATGGAAGTTTTTTCGAGGTCTTCGCGGGCTGAAGATGATGAAGAAGCTCTGAAATGGGCTGCGCTTGAAAGGCTGCCAACCTGTTTACGTGTTGGAAGAGGCTTATTCATTGATGGTGAGGGACAAGCTAGAGAGGTTGATGTGGAGACTCTTGGCTTGTTGGAGAGAAAGACTTTGTTGGAGAGGCTGGTGAGCAATGCAGAGAAAGATAATGAGAAGTTCTTGTTGAAGCTCAAGAACCGCATTGATCGGTGAGTTTCATGCGATAATTCTTACTCTTTGGAGAATTTTAGTGAGGTTTTTGTGTTTATCTTTCTATGTTTTTCCACATTTGAATACAGAGTAGGTCTTAATGTGCCAACAATTGAAGTCCGGTTCCAGCATCTGACTGTGGAGGCAAAAGTTTATATTGGCAGCAGAGCACTGCCTACGTTACTCAACTTTTCAATCAACATGTTGCAGGTAAATCTTTTGAATCACATAAAGAAAGTAAAAAATCTATTCCAAGTTCGGCAATTTATCTTTCAAAATGAATTAATTACAAAACTCCTCCTGGTATAGGGAATGCTACATGATCTTCGAATTTTTCCGAGTAGAAAAATGCCTCTAAAAATCCTTCAAAACATTAGTGGAATCATCAAGCCTCAAAGGTGAGTTAAAATTTTTGTTAAAACACTTCATTGTGCATTTTCCAAACAGTTCTTGACTTCTTATCTAACTAACGAATGTAATTCCTGCAGAATGACTCTACTCTTAGGTCCCCCAAGCTCTGGAAAAACCACGTTACTATTGGCATTGGCCGGAAGACTCGGTAGAGATTTAAATGTAAGAAAACTAAAGTATAGTGTTTTTTCCCTTCTTTAGTTCATATCACCTCTGGCCTAATAGGGTAATTGATGAATCTTAAGTCTTCCGGGCGGATTACATATAACGGACATGGGATGGAAGAATTTGTACCTCAGAGAACATCGGCTTATGTAAGTCAAAACGATCTCCATATAGGAGAGCTGACAGTGAAAGAGACATTTGCTTTCTCGGCTAGATGTCAAGGAGTTGGATCAAATTGCGGTTAGTCAAAACACCATGTGCTCGATACAGTTCATTTTTCGTTCCAAACAGTTTCAAGGGTTTTATCTCATACTTGGAAATTTGCAGACATGTTGGTGGAACTGTGTAGAAGAGAGAAGGAGGGAAATATCAAGCCTGATCCTGACATTGACATATACCTGAAGGCAAGTAAACAGATTGAAGAGAAAAAAAATAACATGCCCTTTTTACGTGGATGAACTTTTCGTTATATAATTATCTTCTGACACCAAAAATTCTGCAGGCAGCGGCTCTAGAAGGGCAGGAGACCAATGTAGTTACTGACTACATTCTCAAGGTATGACATTTGGAATTCATTTCAGCTTTGAGTTATGCACAACAATTGGAATCCATCCATTTAACTTCATGTTTCTATTGATATATTGCAGATTCTCGGACTTGAAGTCTGTGCTAACACTATGGTGGGAGATGATATGGTAAGAGGCATCTCTGGTGGAGAAAGAAAGCGAGTCACGATAGGTAAAACATAGAACAAATCATTGTGTGTCGAAAAGTCTTTTTAATTTCACAATCTTCTGAGGTTTCCGTGTACTAATGATGCAGGGGAGATGCTTGTTGGACCGGTAAAAGCTCTCTTCATGGATGAGATTTCAACCGGCTTGGACAGTTCGACAACTTTCCAAATAGTAAATTCAATCAGGCAATCAATCCACATTCTAAGTGGAACTGCAGTTGTCTCCCTCCTCCAGCCAGCCCCTGAAACTTATAACCTCTTTGATGACATAATTCTTCTATCGGATGGACAAATCGTGTATCAGGGTCCGCGTGAAAATGTGCTCGAGTTTTTTGAATCCATGGGCTTCATATGTCCGGAGAGAAAAGGAGTTGCTGACTTCTTGCAAGAGGTGATATCGCTTTTGAATCTCTTCACCTTTCTTGCATGCATGTTTTCGAGTACTATCCATAGCTTGTCGTTTATTTTTAACACTTTCCTTCCGGTGGGGGTGTGATAGGTGACATCAAAGAAGGATCAAGAGCAGTACTGGGCACGTCGAGACAAGCCTTACAGATTTGTTACTGTCAATGAGTTTGTCGAAGCTTTCCAGTCATTTCCAATTGGTCAGAAACTCGGCGACGAGCTTGCTACTCCCTTCGACAAGTCCAAAAGTCATCGTGCTGCTTTATCATCTAAAAGGTATGGCGTTAACAAGAAGGAGTTGTTCCGAGCATGCGTTTCAAGAGAGTTCTTGCTCATGAAGAGGAACTCATTTGCCTACATTTTCAAACTTACCCTAGTGAGTAAATCATAAATAGAAATTATTTTGCATAGTACTTGGCCTAATGTGGTAATTCTAGCCTATAATTCTTCCTGTTTACCTTGATTTTCAGCTTATTATCTTAGCTTCTATAACATCGTCCATATTTCTACGAATCAAGATGCATAAGGACTCAGTGGTGGATGGTGGAGTTTACATGGGAGCTTTGTTCTTCGCAGTCATTGTAGCGATGTTTAATGGAATATCAGAACTCAACATGGCAATTATGAAACTTCCTGTCTTTTACAAGCAGAGAGACCTTCTCTTCTTTCCTTCCTGGGCTTACTCACTTCCTGCATGGATCCTCAAGATCCCAATCAGTTTGGCCGAAAGTGCCATTTGGGTTGTCATTACTTATTATGTAATAGGATTTGATCCATATGTTGAAAGGTGAGAAGAAGTAAAGCATCAAACTTTTCGGTTAGATCAGGGTTTGATGGAAACTCCTTGTTGCAGGTTCTTCAAGCAGTACATTGTACTCTTGTGCATAAACCAGATGGCGTCTGGGCTGTTCAGGTTGATAGCAGCCTTAGGAAGGGATGTAACAGTTGCAAGCACAACAGGATCCTTTGCACTGCTTATAATTATGGTTTTGGGCGGATTCGTCTTATCTCGAGGTGATTTAACTATAGAAGCAATAAGATTCCTAGTTATCACTCCTGGTGTGATTTAAATTTGAACCGTGAAACCTGTTTTTCTTGTATCAGATGCTGTTCCAAAATGGTGGCTGTGGGGTTACTGGGTCTCGCCGTTGATGTATGGACAAAATGCTATTACCGTGAATGAATTTCTTGGAAAGAGTTGGAGACAAGTAACCATCTCTCTCTCTCTCTGAGTTTGTATATCCCACGAAAAAAAAATGATACGAGATAGAATGGTTGTGATCAATGCTTATGTGGAGATACCACGTGTGTTATAGGTTCCACCTAATTCTACAGAATCCTTGGGAGTTCTGATCCTCAAGTCTCATGGAATTTTCCCAGAAGCAAAATTGTTTTGGATTGGAGTAGCAGCATTGATTGGATATATTTTTCTATTCAATCTCCTCCTTACTTTGGCTCTGCAGTATCTTGATCGTAAGTATCGTCATCATTCGTATGCTCTTTGTGCTTTGATTGTTGGACTTATTTGTCTAAAAAATTGACGAATACTGCAGCACTCGGGAAGCCTCAGACAATACTAACCAAAGAAAGCATGGCTGAGAGAAATTTTAGCGGAAACGGAGAGTTCATTGAGCTAATACCAAGAGGAAAGATCTCTTCTGGTGAGTCATTCAGTTAATCTCAATCATTTCCCTTTTATTTTCTGCTTAACATACCACATTGTATTCAAGCGTTGTGATCTGCAATAACAATGCAGAATCTGAAAGAGTGGGAAGAACTAATGAAGCTAATGGAAAAAGGAAGCGAGGGATGGTTCTTCCTTTTCAACCCCTTTCCCTCACCTTCGATGAGATCAGATATGCCATAGATATGCCACAAGTAAGCTGTGGGTTTAAATAATCAGTGAATAATACCTGCATACTGAATTTTCCATCTACTTCAGGAAATGAAAGCGGAGGGTGTTCAGGAGGATCAGCTTGAACTTCTGAAGGGTGTAAATGGTGCTTTTCGGCCAGGAGTCTTAACAGCTTTAATGGGAGTCAGTGGTGCTGGCAAGACCACTCTAATGGATGTGTTGGCTGGAAGGAAAACTGGTGGATATATCAAGGGAAACATCACGATCTCTGGCTATCCTAAAAGGCAAGAAACGTTTGCTCGCATATCTGGATACTGTGAGCAAACTGATATCCACTCTCCCCATGTGACAGTCTATGAATCTCTACTTTTTTCTGCGTGGCTCCGGCTACTACCTGAGGTTGATTCTGCAACAAGAGAGGTATGAGTTTTGTATCCTTCTTTAACAGACGCTAAAAAAACAAAGAAAAAAAAACATCAGCATGTACACATTGATCTGATATTTTACCGGTTCAAGATGTTTATCGAGGAAGTCATGGAACTTGTGGAGCTGACTTCATTCAGGGGAGCTCTTGTGGGATTACCTGGTGTAACCGGTCTTTCAACTGAGCAGCGCAAAAGGCTAACAATCGCAGTTGAGCTCGTTGCAAATCCATCGATAATCTTCATGGACGAACCAACATCTGGCCTCGATGCTAGGGCAGCAGCGATTGTGATGAGAACAGTGAGGAACACAGTGGACACGGGAAGAACCGTGGTTTGTACCATCCACCAGCCAAGCATAGACATATTCGATGCTTTCGATGAGGTTAGATTTAGAATATTCAGAAGGGAACTGATTACCTGTTTTGCCTTGTAAATGTTCTAAGCAATTCATATCGTATCGCAGCTTCTTCTTCTGAAATTGGGAGGTGAGCAAATATATGCCGGTCCATTAGGCTCCCATTGCTCCATTCTGATCAATTACTTTGAGGTCAGTACTATACAGAAATAAATCATAAAATATATATTCTTTGTAGCATCAGAATTCTCTGTGCAGGATGTCTGTTCTACAGCCAGACTATCCATAATAACATTGCTTAATAACTAACTTTTTTTTTCTTTGCCTCATGAAGGGAATCAATGGAGTTCCAAAAATTAAAGTTGGATATAACCCGGCAACCTGGATGCTGGAGGTTACTTCAGCCGCGCAAGAGGCAGGTCTCGGGGTTAACTTCACAGATGCGTACAATAACTCGGAAATATACAAGTAAGCGTTCCATTTCAATTATCTTACAGATAGATTGTTAGTGAACACAGTAAAACCTCATATTCATCAGCCTGCACAGTTGATTCCTATTGATCTTTAAAACCATTAAAACTCTAAGGTGAATATTTCAGGAGAACCAAAGCAATGATCGAGGAATTAAACACACCTCCCTCGGGTTCTAAAGATCTGTACTTCCCTACTCGCTACTCCCAATCTTTTCTCATCCAATGTATGGCTTGCCTGTGGAAACAGCACTGGTCATATTGGCGAAACCCATCATATAGTGCAGTAAGGCTGTTGTTCACAACATTCATCGCTTTATTATTCGGTTTGATATTCTGGAACCTCGGATCAAAAAGGTACGCACATAAGTAAACTTAAAGCGTAGAAATGGTCTGCAGAACTTCAATTTCTTAATCACCAATATGTTCAAACTTTTTTGGGGAAACCACAGGAGTAAGCAGCAAGATCTCTTTAATGCGATGGGTTCCATGTACGCTGCTGTTATCTTTATCGGGGTACAAAATGGTGCCTCAGTGCAGCCGGTTGTGGCTGTTGAGAGAACAGTCTTTTACAGAGAAAGAGCAGCTGGAATGTATTCCGCTTTGCCATACGCATTTGGGCAGGTAAACGACTTGCAATGGTCCATGAAGTTCAAACTAAATCTAGACTTCTCATGTCGAAAAATTCAAAGAACACATGCTCTCTACTCACCAAGTGACATTGTGTTGCAGATGATGATTGAGGTTCCCTACATCTTCATTCAGACCGTTATTTACGGAGCTATAGTATACGCCATGATGGGATTCGATTGGATAGCTGCCAAGTTCTTATGGTACCTTTTCTTCATGTACTTCACCTTGCTGTACTTCACATTCTACGGCATGATGACCATGGCTCTCACTCCCAACCACAACATTGCTGCCATAACCTCATCTACCTTCTACGCAATCTGGAACCTCTTCTCGGGATTCGTTGTTCCCCCAACGGTAAGCCGATACATACATGTACATGCAGACGCTCATACATATATTCTTGCGTGCCTTGGATGCAATCTGACTAAGTTTTGGTTATCGCAGAGGATTCCGATATGGTGGAAATGGTACTATTGGGTCTGCCCTGTTGCCTGGACCTTGTATGGAATGGTTGCTTCGCAATTTGGAGACGTAAAGGAGAAACTGGAGTCAGGAGAATCGGTAGAGCATTTTTTGAGAAGTTACTTCGGATACAAGCATGAGTTTCTGGGCATCGTTGCAGTTGTGATTGTTGGGTTTTCATTGCTGTTTGGCTTCATCTTTGCCTACGCAATTAGAGCATTTAATTTCCAAAAAAGATGAGAGATGTTATACAAATAAATATCTATGACTCTAGTTAGTTTTAGGAAGCAGATAGCATTTGTCACTTCGATTGTACCGTTCATCCATCACCGTTATAATATTGTAATATTATTGGGAGTTTTTTTATTTATTTTTTTAATCAAGAAATAAACCTCATTATTTCTACCATTCCAAATCTGACAGCGAAAAGCCTTACATAAGTCGCATAATTCCTCATTTTCTGTGGAATTCAAAGTTTCCATCAATCTATCATATTGTCAAATTGAATAGCACTATTACCGAATGGACTTACTGGAGACAAATTCCAATCAGTTTTTGCATATTGATTATTGGCACTTAAGTGGCCTTGATCCTCTTCATCTCTACCACACAATGGACACATTTTATCAGCATTTTTAATAATTTTACTTGGACGTCTCCTAGTTTCAAGCCTCTCGTGAATTAGAAGCCAAGCAAATATTTTCACCTTATGTATGATATTCCTATTATTGAGGATGGCCTTTCAAGCCAAAGAGTAAGGAAAAACCCATTGATGGGTCCATAATAAGATGTCATTACCGTTACTCACTATCTACCTCATACCCCTGCGTATGATAGTCCTACTGTTGAAGATGCGTTTTCAGGCCAAAGAGTAATTTCGTTTAACATTACAATCCATAAAATTATCCTTCCTAAGATATTTCCTTTTGACAATCTAAACCCACCAACTATCATCGATAATCAACACTATTAGTTTAGCTAAACAAGCATTATTAAAGTGATCTAGCCTTCTAATAGCTAGTCCTCCATGCTCTTTCAAGGAACATGCTTTATTCCACTTGGTTAAATCCATGTCTAAAACAATTAAAACTTGGAAAAAAAAATAAAGTAATTGGAAGTCCTTTAAGAAGCACCTAATAAGAACTTAAAAGTTAGAACCCAAAAGCATTTTAACTTTTTTTTCTGCCAGAGTTTCCAAAGAGATCGTCACCCCTTTATAGAAGCATTCCCAAAAAGTGCTTAATCAACCTTAACTAAGAAAAAGACTTACATGTCACATGTACACCACCACGATGATGTTCCGTGCCAATAAAATAAAGATATATGAAATTTTTTGTCCACATGTCCTTTCATTTGCAACGCCACATGGTTGTATACCCGTGCGGAAGTTGTTCTCCTTAAAAAGGCTACCCGTGCGTAAGTTGCTCTCCTTAAGAAGGCGTACAATCAGTAATATCAGTACAAGATAACCAATCATTATGCTGTTTGACAGTGGACATCCAATAAAATAACGAAGGTAAGTTCACGAACAAGTAATTCCACTGTAAATCCCATCCACTAATTAAAATCATATCAAGGACTGTCTACACGAGTTAAATCAGAGGTTATAAAATAACAACAAATTAGGTTACCGACTTGGCCGCCGCCTATGTTACAGTTGGAACTCGAAATCTCAGTAAAACTACAAAGACAAATTTCAATCAGACAAACACATCACGTAGAGGGGAAAATAGGGTAAACCATTCGTCATCATCTCAAAGTTTTCAAATCACATCCAAGAAGCTCTGCAACCTCTTTCAAACCTTCTGCAGAAAAACTCCAGTGCACTCTTGAGCGAGGGGCAATCAAATTAGGCGGAGGCTGTGGTTGGAAGCAAACGACGACAACAGCTAAGTTGTCCCCGCTCTTCCTCTTCAAAGCCTCATCAACCAAATCCTTGCTACATGCGGCCGGGTCATTGTGCTCCTGAAGCCTCCGACGAGCAAAATCCACAGCATTTTGACTCCTGAACACTTCCCAGATCCCATCACAGCCAATGATAAGGAACTCATCCTCCTCGGTCAGTTTTGCAGTCATAAGTTCCGGCTCTGCACTAAGTGGCCCACCCTCCCTGCCTTTCATCCCTTCCATATGCCAATCTCCCAATGCACGAGCAACGTTAAGCTGCGCATTAAGGTAACCATCATACACGTATCCTCCAGATGCTTCGATACGTTGTTTCTCTTTGGTACAAATCGCTTTGTGATCTCTTGACATTTCAATTGCTTTGCCACGGCGGCACAGCACCGCTCGACAATCTCCAGCATTTGCTACCACCAACAACCTGGGAACACAAACTAAGATCAACATATGACTAATCAATGGCACACATCTGATGTTATGTCTGTTAGTACTATTTTGAGACTCATGGGACAAATTAACAGGACATGCATGAACGGAATAAACAGAGAAAATCCAGATCAAATCACAATCAACTAAACAAGTAAGATTGGCCTAACAAACCCACTCACTAGCCCTCTGTGGTAGATTATGACCGTGTTAGCGTAACTTGAGCACAGCTAAACAGGTCAACTAGATCATAGATTAACCACACCATAAGGAAATAATTTCAACAGAATATGACTAGGTTGCTTAATTCTTTCTAAATATTTTCTCCAGTCTTTAATTAAAACTCCAAGCTTTGCTTCAAAAGGCAATGGACCAACCCTTACAATTTAAGGTACTAACCCGATTATGCTTATAGTGTCATGGATCAACAATGAATCAAGTCGACAATTCACTCAGGAAAAAAAAAAGGAATTCAGGAATGAAACTAAAATTCCACAAACATCACAAATTCGGGGGAGTACAACACACAGTAGAAAAAAAATGAAAGACAATAAAATTGATGTACATTGAACTGTCATGATACATGCATCTATAGTTCATAGGTAGAGTAAACAAAAAAAATCCAACCTTCCCATTAGAAGAGCTATCAATGCAGTGGTACCAGATGCAAGCTTGGCATCCAAGGTGCAAGCTTCCTCAAAGGCAATGTCAGTATGCAGAAATGCTGAAGTGACGACCCGTTCAATATCTGTAGGAAAGTCTTCATCCTCAAAAATGAACTTTGGCAGATGAGAGGAAGCAAAATCAGCAGCATGCTTTCCTCCATGTCCATCAAACACCTGACCAACCAATACGGTAGGAATGCTCAATTAGGAAATGCTGAAGATATATGTTTAGTATAAACAACAACACCACAGGACGGAAAGCTACCTCTGAAGAACTGAGGCATATATTAAACGAATGAAAACCAAACAATTCACAGTAGAATGTAATTGCACCGTGTGCAAGGAAATTCATAAGAACATATGTAAGAGAAGATAAATACCCCATAGAAGGCATTTGGACCATCGGTACGATTCTTGAGCTCATAATCGTTCACAAAATTGTCAACGCAGACATATACGTCTTCCATGTTTGGACGAGACCCAATGTCATCCCATGCTCCAGAGCGGACAATTGGAATGAACTTAGATTCAAAGTTGTTTGCTTGAACTCCTGGTTCAACGTTGATCTTTCCAGGGTTCGGAGGCCGACCCTCGCTTGAGCTTCCATTCTCCACTTTACTTCCCTCCATAGTTCTCTACCATCAACATCATCTTCCCCCAACCCACCAAAATTCAAGTCTCCAAATGTGACTCACTGACCTTGTTCTGCTGAAGGATAAGGGATTTAGCTGAAATGGTTATGTGGGTCGGTGCTGAATTTCGAAAAAAAGTAGGGCTTTTGGTAGAGAAATGATTTGGGATTACTGGAGGGGATGACAAATCAGTTTAATCCCTTGGGAATTGCTGTTTCTGAAACGAAAAGGTTCAATTTTTGTTTTTACAATTGGATTTGGGGATTTAGGGTTTTGCAGGTGCAGACATTGGAAAGAATGGGAATTTTTGTGTCTAGGAAAGCAAGTACAGGAACAGGATTTTAGAGAGAGAGAGAGACTTAGGAGGGTATTAGAGAGCGAAGAAATCTCGGTGAAAGCGATGCACTGTGAGAGTTTCTTAGGGAAACCAAAACTGCGTCGTATCGGCAACTAGCAACAACTGCGTTTTTTGACTTAGAGACTTCATAAGTCGCATGCTTTGGTCATTTTCGAGGAAGTAGGTATTTTTTAATAAATATCTAAAAGTCAGTTAATTTTTTTAAAAAAAGGTGAAAGAGACGGACAAGAATTTTATGCTCTTTTTTTCCTTACATTTTCATTCTTCTTCTGTTTGTACTCTCACGGTTAAGCTATGTCTTTTTATCTTATTATCTTTATAAAAAAAAATCAATATAAAATATTGACGTGGCTTAACCGTGACTACACAAACAAAGGAATGATGAAAGTATATGGGAAAAAATGAGCAGATAATCCTTGTCTGAAAGAGACAATCTGCATCTCTAATATTTGGAAAAGGATCCTCCACGCCAAATCCTTTTCCTAGGAATTCGAAGGATTCCGTATTCATGTTCGTTAATCATACATTGTACAATCAGTTTTTGTTAGGTACTATTTATATTTAATTTTAAATTTTAAATTTAAAATAATTTCTTATCGTACGATATACGATTAACGAACATGATTATGGAATTATCCGGATTCCCAGGAAAAAGATCCGACGATGATCCTTTTCCCCAATATTTCTCCATATACCTGTCATCACCACTGTATGTCCTTAAATTTAAGGACTTTGAGGCTTCCAATCAACTGGAACTCCTCTCTATAGTAGAGGAACTGGCTAGAGACCCCAAATATTTCCCCACAATTGAGGACCACTTAGGGACTTAATTTGGGGTGGGCCTATGTCCATTTTGAGTTGGGTGAACTCCCAAGCACGTGAATAAGTCCAGCTTTTTTATGTTTGGTAAACATTTAGTTTCACAGTTTTGGGTGAAAAAAAAGCCAAAAACACAAAGCTGAAAAATCTAGCTTTGAAAAACCAATTTTTTTTTTTCACATCTGTTTTATATAAAAGTTTATCAAACACTATAATACTGCTTTTTTTTTTCAAAAGCACTTTTACAAAAAAAGTTTAACAAACACTCTGCTGCTGTATTTCACAGCTGCTTATTCTCACAGTACAGCAAAAGTAGTTTTTTTTTTAAGCATAGTAATACCAAACCAGCCTTAAGACTCTCAGACTGTTGTGCAGCTATTAATGGGTGAGCCCGCTAATTTTTCTTTTGTTAATTGATAGAAGATCAAGGTTGTAATAGTTTTTTAAGTTTTTTTTATTTTTTATTTTTTTTTATTTTTATAAATAAATGATATTATCTACACTAAGAGAGGGGTATGCTTAGCCACACAATGAGCTGACAATAATGTGGTTCAAAGCTTTTGGCGATAATCGAACTTAAGACCTCTCACTTACAAGTGAAGATGAATATCATTAAATTTAAGGATTATACTATAAAGACACTCTCATTGAAGCTAATATTCTTATAGGGACATGTGCTTTCCCGTTAAATCCCTAAATAAGTCATCAAAGGTGGTGGCAGGAATTCCTGAATGGAGACTCATTGAAGATGCTCTTACGATCAAATTGAGGACTCCTTATTTAGGGACTCTCGCCACTACATTTGAGGACTCATCTAGGACTTTAAAGGGAATCTTTATGTTCCTAAATGAATATTGCCTCCAAAGAAGAGTACTTATAGTAGAATCTCTATATTTGAGATTTTTATGATTTTACATAATTTTCATGCTTGGTTGGAGCCTCCCTTGAACCCGCCTTGGTAGCATTTGCTAACTGGTCCAAAGTCAAACCAAGGTTAGAGCACTCAGCACTCCAACTAATACCAACGAAATTTAAACTCAATATTTTTGGGTGCTATAGTACTCCGGTGTTTGAAACATTAGATTTTTATTTTGAGTATACGTAGAAATATAGTACCGAGTACGATCTAGAATATTAATTAAAGAATTTTTGTTGTTCCAACTTATACTAATACGCAGGTGGAATGGCTTAATTGTCGCCAGCTTCTGCTGAAACAGATAGGTTTTGAAGGAGTAGTTGGTTGATTTTTTTGAATGTATCTGCAGAAAAAGAGAGCGACAAACAATATATATATTCTCTCTCTCTAACCGAGAACAGGAAACTCATTCCCACACGCATCTACAAGAGAAAATCGTGGCAAGAGACAGCAAGCAACTATTGGTTCGTGATGGAGAGTCCAACCCCAGATGGCTTGTTTTAGAGGGTCACCGTTGAGGTCTTTGTCATCTCTTTTAACCTTATGCAACCAAACCCACCTTCCTCTTTTGATATATACGATCCCTCTCCTTCTTTCATTGCTTAAATTCAGAGAAGAGAGAGAGAGAGAGAGAGAGAGATGACTGTTACAAACTTCAATTGCTGCCTTAATCCGCCACCTTCAAATCAAAACCATGGTTCAAGCCCTTCTTTGCCCTTAAAGCAAAACCAAGCACTTGCATGGTATGTGTAATCAAAACCCAAATCTCATGCCTCGTATTTGTTGCAACAAATTTTGTCTTGTTGTCCTTGTTTAGGTGACAAGATTGAGTGGCTAAACATTCATCATGAAAATTTATAATTGAATAGTTAGATCGTTCAGCACTCTCACATGATAGAAATACCTCATCCAATATTTTTTTCTCTCTTTTTTTTTTTTAATTTTATAATGACCAATTGGAAGTTATGCATGAAGAGGTCATTTTGGTGTTTAATTATGTCAAATATTTATGTGTGTAGGAACAAATATGCTCATGGATCATGGACTAATCGATGCGTTTTAGGTATGAGTTGCATCGCAATTGGATTGGAAATGGGAACCCTAGTAAGCAACCAAAACAATGAGACCATTGCTAATGCTATGCCTTCGCCGTTGGAAATAGAAACATCAAGTGATCAGAGGGTTGCAAAATGGAGTGACAAAAGAATGTGCCCACAATGGAGCCCTAATTCACTAGAGACGATTGTGCCTGAAAATCTTCCAAGACCATCTGCTCAAAGGAGATGGGAAACCGTTGGTTTTTCTAACAAGGATGCTCCGGCGGTTCAAATGGTAGTTAGAAAAGGTGGCAACTGCTTTGCTATGTAGATTTACAATTTGATACACCATGTATATGAACCATCTTGATAGCCAAATACAGAATCAATGAAATATCACCAAGTAGGCATTTTATCTGTTAGATTCTTCTTCATTTTGGGAAAATTGTGAACCAGATATTTGTAAAAATTTGGGAGCTATGCAGTAAAACATTTGATTTTTAGAATTATAGAGATTATAGTTTAGGGAGATGGATTGTCTGCCCTCCCCTTTTCATACCCTCTCCATGCCCTCATGTTTGTGCGGTGACGGTTAAGTCATGTCAGTATTTTATATTATTTTTTTTATAAAAATAATAAGACAGAAAGAAAATGTTGATGTGGCTTAACCGTGACCGCACAAAACAGGAGAATATGGGAAGGGAAGAGTAGACAATCCATCTCCATAGTTTAGTACGTAATACATGTAGTACAAACTTTGGAAGTTGTTTAAAGAAAAATAAAAATAAAAAACAAAAACATAGAAAAGTACTAGGAGGAGGACCTTCTCACTTCCGATGCCCTCCCATGCCCTCTTATTTGTGCGATCACGGTTATGCCACGTCAATATTTTATATTACTATTCACTTTTGTCTTATTATCTCTATAAAAAAAATAATATAAAATATTGACGTGGCTTAACCGTGACCACACAAAACAAAAAGACATGAAAATGCATCGGAAGTGCGAGAGCAGACAATCCTCCTCCAAAGTACTAATAGGAGCCTCCTTTCAGATGGTCAACCATTCGAGGAGGGCTAGTGTCATAGTGGAAATCAGGCCAACTATTCGACGAGGGCTAGTGTCCTAGTGAAAATCAAGCACCCTTGTCGCCTTCCTTGTTATAGGCTTTTCAACTTCCCTTATCCCTCATAATCCCACCTAGCTATTGACAAAAAAGAAATGGGTCAACTATTTTTCCTATGACCTCAAATGCGTCGTTGAAGATTTTTTAGTATGTTGCTATGTATATATGTTTATTATTAAATTTTTGATGAATGATTCAGTCCTGAATTCTTTTAGTATGCTCCGTTACATTTTATACATAGAGTATTTTCATGGTTAGATTCTTGGTTAAAAATTTAATAGTCAAAATTGGTGCATTATACATTGAACAATGTAGAATAAGACGTATATGCCCAAAAGACCATGACAGAAAAATTTCGAGTCTTAACCCAATATCATATGTAGTACAGAGAAAATGCGCGTCAGTTTTCCTTCCTATCTTCTCCTTATCATTCTGTTGCCACCTTATCATTCTGTTGCCATGCATAACGACAATAGCGACAAAAGAAGCTATAATGTGAGCATATAATTTTTCCCCACTTGAAGAGTTCCAACAACTCTCATCATCGTATTTCTTCAGTAAGAACAACATACAGTGTAGCTGATTCATGAATGTGCACTAGCGTGGAGCTAGTTCCGTAATCGAAACGATGAAACATTTGATCCTATGACCGCGGGCATGCCCGATCTAGGTGGAAATTTTTTTGGTTCCGAGGGTACTGGAAGAGTGATGGAGTTGCTATTTGTTCATGGACGTCCTGCTAAGTCTCTAAAAATTATTCAGGTGTTGTGGCGTCCGCCTTCTTAGTCTTGGATCAAGGTAAATACTGATGGTTCTACAAGAGGTTCCCTTGGTGTGCCTGCATTTGGTGGTATCTTTCGGGATTTTACAGGTCATTCCTCTAGGTTGTTTTGCGGGTTCAATAGGCTAGGCCTCTTCTTTGGACTCCGAACTATGCGCTATTATTCATGAATTCTTTAATGGTCAGGGTTTGGCCTCATGCCCCTTAAGATATTGTATTTTTCCTGTTTATCAATAAATTTTCCTCAAAGTCACTTCCCATAATAGTAATGCTGGAGTGGGATGAACTTTGCGGCCAAATTTAATTAAAAAAAAAAATGTTTGGCCTTTCAACAATCCAATCTGAATGCTTCTCATTGCTTCAGTATTTGAGTCCGTTGATCCATGAAATTTAAAGTTGTACCTTCCCTCCAAGCTTTCCTTGCCTTCGTGATTTGTTAAAACACGATGAAACAAAGCCCAAGGACGATTAAAAACCATGAAGCCCCAACGTTCTCTTGGTGTTGGAAAGAACTGTTCTTCTATCCACTTACCATCTCCAAAATTAAAATCCCAAAACTATAAATATCAAACTTTACAGAAAAAATGACCAATACGTATTTGGAACCATAAATCTGCTGCACATGAATATCAACAAGAAAGGAGAACTTAATTCTAATAAGGAACAGTTCATAGTTAGTATCTAATTCTTTTATTGCTCGACATTGCTTGTCCTTCAATTGCATTGTAATTAATCATAACTTCGGTAGCTGGGCCTCAACAAGATTAAGGGGAAATATTAATTCCCTACCATGTTAAAGCTCTATAGTTTAGTCTAGATTATCTTGATTCTTGTTCTTTTGGATTGTTCGAAGCTAGCTAATATCTTAAATTTTATCAACAAAGGTATTATTTAGACATACAAAATTAATATATTTGATGACACACTCTGTAATAGAAGTATGCACTACTTTTGTATGTGAGATCACTTTGTATGTCGCAATGGTATTCTTCAATCAATTGTGTGCTAGCTCATGAAAATCGTAATCTATATACATCATACATACATAAACACGGTAACTATTGCAAGGTGTATATACAGCATAGTTTAGTGTACATATACTAGGTTCCACAAATTCGAACAGTTTCTGCTCGTGTTTGATCAAGCAAGCACAACAAACTTTGCCATGCCGAAATTTGCAATTTTGGGATTCATGTTTTCATCTAACAAAATGTTTCCAGCTTTGAGGTCGGAGTGAATGATTCTAAGAGGAGAATCTTCATGAAGGTAACGAGTCCTCGCCCAATCCAATCCAAGCGTGTGCATTTGGATTGATCTGCATATTAGCTAAATTTATGTAAAATGTTTGTTGTGATGAGAATGAATCATGTCGGAGAAAGAATGGTCCTTGCATGTGCTTATAAGTAATTTGGTTACTCTCTATATTGTCAAGTGATTTTATGGTGTAGCCTCAACTTTTAATACGTGAGGATGTGAAGGTTAATTAAATAGTCCCACATCAGTGAAAAAATAAACCTTCTAAGGGCTTATACGTTGAGTTACTCCCCTTGTAAGGACTTATAAGTTGAGTTACTCCCCATATTGCTAATTAGTTTTATGGTGAAGCCTCAACTTCTACATAGTATTAGACCAAGTTATCCTATGCTTGAAGCCCAAAATCCCCACGTGCTCCACGTCACTTGATTTATGTTCTCCACGTGTTAGGCTTTAAAATTTCCTACATGTGAGGCTAGAAAATGCCCCACATGTGAGGGGGTACTTTGAAAGTGAATCCCACATCGAGAAAAGGCAGACCTTGCATGTGTTTATAAGCAATTGGGCTACTCTTGATATGTCAATTGGTTTTATGGTGGAGCCTCATTTTCTTCATGTTGACGTATATAAAGTTCTTTAGGAGTGGGCATAAAAACTGTGAAACCGCGAAACCCAATTGAACCGCAACAAAATAAATAAAAAACAAAAGTGCGTTGACCAAAAAAGTCAACGTAGGTTCAAGAACTAGACCGAACCGTCCACACCAGTTCCTGTTTTCATGTTAGTAGAACCGCTTAGAACCACACAGTGTCTATAAATAATTAATTAAATTTAATAGTTGTATACAGGTGTCATCAAATGAGTGGTGAAAACCAAACTAGTTCCACCTAGTGCGACTACATAGGAGCACTTCTCGATTAGGTCTTTCACTTGCACGGTTCACCTATTGAGATAATCCACATATTTGAAAAAATGAGGTCATTTTCTCTCCTAGATATCCAAATTTGACATTCAAGTTTTGATTTCATATTTTTCTTGGATAGAATGATCTTAAGGTATTAATTACATCATGCTTTTTTTCTTTCCCTTTTTCCTAGGCATTTTTTTTAATCTCTTGATAAGTCCTTATTAGGCTTAAATTATTGTATTCGTACTAACATTCTTACTGCATAGTAGATGTATCTGTATGTGTAGATGTATATTTGTATTATCAATGTATATGTACATATGCATTGTGTTTCTTTTTTTTGTTTGCTTGGTGTCAAGGATATTTGCATTTTGATTTAGTATTTGAAAAAGATATGTTTTGTTTGTAACTTTGTATAACCATTATAGAAGTTGTATTTGAATGCAAGCATGCAAAAAACAAGGAAAAAAACAAGTAAACTTTGAATACCATTTTGATTTGGTACTCAAATGATTTAGTATTCGGAACCATAAACCATCATGAACCGAACCAGAACCGGTGTAAACCGAACCGTATGGTTTTAGTAGTAAACTTAAGTGGATCTGCACTAAACTGAACTGTTGATATTTTCCGGTTTCGATTTGAGGGTGGAACTGCACCAAACCACACCGTGCCCACCCTTAATGTTCTCTATTTGGACGAGGGAAATAAACTAGGAATTTTGACAAAAGTCATAATTTATAAATTGGCATGCATCAATTCCATTGTTTGGAGTTATAAACATGAAAATTTAGAATTTCTGTATGAAAAAAAAAAAACTTGGAATGTGGGACCTTCTCTAATTCCCAAGTTTAAATTTCATGCAAATAGGTGTAAATTCTAAATTTCTATGAGTGAGAGTTTAAAAATAAAAAAATTATGTATTCAAATTTCATTGTTCTTTTAGGTTAACTAAACAAGAAAATTTACAAATTAAAGAAAATAAATTCCTTCATTTTAAAATTCCTCGTCCAAACACAATGTAAATAAAAGCAGGATTGTAGTCATGATAAAAAAGTCTTTGAAATATGCTCACCAAATATGAGTTGATCGACACTTCCATTAGCCTTAGGGACAAAGTCCTTCATCTCCTTCCAAACAGTAACAAAGGAGCGTAGTTCCGGTGTTGAAGTCGAGCCACTAAGGAGGCCTCATTTTTGAATTCTAAATCTCCTTGTCCAGAATCCATAGAAAGCCTTTTCACAGCAGTATATTCCTCATTAGAAAGCTTACCCTGCAATCAAGGAATTTTAAGGATAATTAATATTCATTTAGGCCAATTAATTATTAATTGGTCACGCAATTATGTTTCACTACCTTGTGAACAGTACCAAATCCACCTCCTCCGTTCAGCTTCGATCTCTGACAACAAAACTTTCTATGAGTGGAAGGAGGAAGACGATGATTCAAATTCTTTTGATCTGAGCTCGGAAAAGAAGGACGAGGAGGAGGAAGGGTGACGAGGAGAGTGATAGCAATTCGGATTTGGGTTTGGAGGAGGAGGTAGGGGTGGGTTCGCTTTCGTTCGGTTCGGTTCAGTTTTTGGCCGAAACCGGAAACCAAACCGAAATTACTATTCGGTTCGGTTCGGTTCGGTTTTTTTTTCGGTTTTTTCGGTTTTGATATTTTTCGGTTTGGTTTCGGCCCGGTTCGGTTTTTTCATGAGTTTTTGGCCCGATACTGAATAAACGAGTATCCCCCTAGATGGAAAAAGATTTTCTTTGAAAAGTAGTTTTGTCCCATCTGCTAGAGCTTGAAGAACTCTTTTTTTTTTTTTCTTTGAATTTGGAGCTTGAAGCACATGCTTCCCTGCCTTGAACATCCTCAGTGGGAAATCAACCTACAACATCTTGTAACAACCAAAGGACAAGAAAAATGAGCTATGATAAAT
>JADOBS010303744.1:0-23481 GCA_015708375.1 Cydonia oblonga | reverse complement strand
CTCAACAGAAATCATCTCAATTCCAAGGTATAAAAACATATGTATTGTAAATTACCAACTGCTGTATAAAGTAAAAGTTACAAAAGCTACATAATTTTCAAACCCTGGACTTTGGTACTTAAAATGCCTGTACATTTGGGTCGGAGGGCTGGACTCTGTGTATGGATAATCGCTACTGCAATTGCGAAAGACTGCAGAACTGACAGAGATGGTTGAAAATGAACAAAATACAAATCATCGTGGACATTGAACATCCTCCATGCAGGAGGACCATGCTCTGAACCCTGAAGAATTGAAATGAAAGATAAGCATCTTTTAGTGCAAATTCAGATTATTACATAGTTGCTCAAAAGTTAAGCAGAACAGAAATAGCATGAATGGATGTTGGTACGTGCCAAGTTATTCGGGAAATCTTTTCAACATCAGCTAACATGAAGCAGCTTCAAAAACAATCACAACACGGAAATATGCGGGAAATATTAAATACCAAGTTTCAGTTCCCGTCATGTAAGTCGTAAAAGCATTTCATTCTTCTCTTTCAACTCAGAATACAATATTGCAGGATCTATTTTATGTCCAAAACAATATCTTTTTCAGGAATTACATAACCTTTTCAAATTATTAGGTCTATCAGGACTCATGAGAAGTTTTCGACAACTAGAACCGGAAAAATAACTTATCATATCAAACACCGGCTTCTCAAAAATTATCAACATGTGTGGATGAAGTCAATTTTAATGCATGCTCAATAAATGATCTATGTCACGTTGTAATAAACAAAAAGGGGGAAGAGGGGGAGGTGAGGAGGTAGGAGATTGGCGTACCGTTCTATTTAATTCAAATGACTTGCACTCCCCCTGAGTGTCTGATTGATGCAAAATGTCTTCTCTGTTTGATTTGGTTTTGAGTACCGTGAGTGGGCACCCCAGATCCCAACCTCCACAGTCACATTGTCCACCAGATCTCCATCTTTCAGTAAGACTTGAAGGACCACCATTTCTGGTCCTTGGCCCACCGTGAATTCCTGCTGGGATTAGAACATCCGTACTGTTAGAGCAATCACCATTATTTCGACAACATTCGACAGGTACTGAAGCCTCCACTGCGTTACTGATTTTCTTATTCTCAGCTTTCTTTAGAAATTTCAATCCCCAACCTCCAGCTTCCTCCTTTCGATCATCAGGGAGATGGTCTTTCACAACAATGGAAGCCAATTCGAAATTTGGAGGGAGATGATCTTCTAACAAATTGAGCACACGTAGAGCATCTTGATTGTTGCCTGTATCAAGGCATGGTTCCCGAGAAGGATTTTCAACCATGAAACATGGTCCACTCAATTTGGAGATGGTTCTTTGTTTGGATGAGTGAGTTGTCCTGAACGCCTCGACCACTGTTTTTGATAACCCCTTGCTCTTCCTGAGGTTATGGCTAGAAGTGTGCATCTCAATACCACCACCAAACAAAATAAATTCAGTCTCCATGATCTTTGAATTGCTTGGGCAGAGGGAGACCAAATTATTGACCTTCATCTTACCGACAAGGTGTGACTCACTATCACGAATCTCATGGTCCCTTTGCCCACCCTTTCCTGAATGAAACAAATATATATAGTCCAGAGTCTTATCCTCTTCAGACTCGACTTTCCACATGTTGGCTACATAGACCTCCCTTTGTTCATCTGTGGAGAAAACAAAATGAGGATTCCCTCCCTTCCACGTGCATTGAAGCATTCCCCGAGAAACAGTGGCAAGGGTGGAAGCAGAAGATTGATCAGACAATGCTGAGTTTGTGCTGCAGATAGAAATAAGTCTTTTGTGGCTGGCATTAGATTCGCTTTTACGGCTTCCCTTAATTGGTGTTTCCTTTTCTAGCATCGGTGAAGAAGAGAAACTAAATCCGCCAGGTGAGTCTGTGAAATCATAGCATATCGAGCCTTTGTCATTATTGCAATCTATTCTTCTCAAGTCTGTATTGCTACCCAAGGGCCAAAATTGGTGAAACAAAGGGCTCTTTAGTATATTCGTCATACTCTTGCTCCCCATAACTCTACCCACAATCCACTGTCCGGCAGGGCTTATTACTACACTCCCACCTCCAGCTGCCAATGGACATTCAATCACGAATCTAGCAGAACTACACGTATTTTCACTTCTACTTTCAGCCACATTCAAGCGCTTGGGCAGAGCACTGATCTTTGAAGAGCTCAAATTCACAGCTGTATTACAACGAGCTACTTTGGATGCACTAATATGAATCAATTCCATGCATTTTCGACAAAATTTTTCATCTAAGCTCAGTACGTGCTTTGGAATACTACTGTCCAAGCCAATACCACTTTGAAACAAGGAACCTTTTATGCAACATTTACTAATTTGCAAACGCTTAACATTTGAAATTAGTGCATGCTGTGGATTTGACCATGTGACCAACCTTTTCAAATTTGAGCCAGAGGAACTTAAAGTAGCTTCTTCTCCTGATAATTCCTGCTCCTCGCTCAATCTATGCAACGAATCCTCTTGCCCCTGGTGGTCTTTCTGAGCATCAACAAACTTATCATCCATCTGCTGACCCCAACCAAATAGCACACATGAATGACAGATAATTTTTTTCTCTATGTTCTGCCTCAAACTGAATTACATAGATTGGTCGGTAGACCGCCTTATATAACTTCCCTCCGTCCAAGTCTTATCTTACAAGTAACCTGAACACAAACACATACTCCGAGCGGTAAGTGTAAGCTATCAATTTGCACAAGTAAGTAGATATCAATTGGGAATTTGGTAGTTTTTCTAAAGCGAATGTATCCGAATATCAATGAAACTATCTATCAACTCAGAAACTTTGGAAATAAATCCAGAAATTGAAGAAAGTTGCCAAATACCATGCTTCTGAGACTGTTTGCATAATCGGAAGTTTGAAGCATAAGGCTCCAGCACAATCTTTAAAAATAAAAAAAAAAGTTTGGAGATTTTTATTTATTTATTTACCTTCTAATTCAATAAAAACAAAAATACTTATCCAAATTTGTAGCTGTTCATCTTACAATTTCTCTTTTTCTCTGCCCAGAACAGTACAATACAATTTCTCTAACAACTGAGGAGGAAGATGACAGAAAGACTAAAGATTCAATCTTCACACATCTTACCTCCATACAAACAAAACCCAAAAAGGAAATTCAAAATAATATTTATTAAAGCCTCAAAGTTGCCTGTTATTAAAATAAAAAAGCCACAAAGTGGCCATAAAACATGGAACACTGAGTCCTGACACCCTGAAAAACAGTTCAACCCATATATAAAATATACAATAAAAAAAATACCAGAGGAGAGGACCAATTGTTTTCTCTTACCTGATGAATTGGATCCGAGGAGAAGCACGCAGCACAGAAATCAAATGCTCACAGATTAGCAAACACCCACAAGCACTGATAAAAACTAAAAAAAAGCAGCTTATTTGCAACACGTTGAACACCGTTTTGCTCTTCAAACTTTGAGCTTATTCTCCCAACCGCAAACTTTAAGCACCAAGAAGACTGAAAGAAAGGTCAAGAAAGGAAGGGAAAGAAAAAAGGTGAAAGAATAACCAACCAAGCACATGGAAAAGCAGAGACAAGCAACATAGCCGCCGCCACCACCACCACCACCTCCACCGCCACTAATGCTCCTGCACGTCTCACAATACTAGGTTCCGAATTCTCTGGTTTTTTTTCAAGAAAATGGCGCAACAGTTCTAGGCAGCCATTGAAGAAAGAAGGAAATGGCGGGCGTGGGTGGAAAAAACACAACTTCTTCTATGTTCTTGTTTTTGGGGTCTGAAATGGGTTTCGCATGTAAGCCACGTTTTCGGGGTTGAATTTTGTTGCTTGTTTGAGTTCTGCCCAAAGTCCCGGGTTTCATCAATGTGGGCGGGGACCCACTTCGTATTCTTGCATTTTCTAAGTCACTACATTGACAAAAATAGCTGCTTAAGAAAATCTTTGTGATCCGATTTAGTTGTATTCATCTTTGTTCGTAAGTTAGAAGTTTTAGGTTAGGTTTTCATCAAAAGCGAATTTAAATCACTTTATAAACAATTATCTTAAATATTTTATACTCTCTTATGTACGTATATTAAAAAAATCATTGTGTGATCGATTGAATAATTACATTTACACTTATGTGAGACCCAACAAACAAAATTACACTTGGCAATTACCCAAAGTCACAAGTAACGAGTCAATTGAAATATTATACTTTGTGAGAATCTGAATTTGGGACATTACAATTTGAATTTATAATAGGAACTTTAACGAAAAATTTCTGATACTGTTTATTTTAATGAAAAATTACATTTGTATACTAAAAAATCAATTATGATGCTATTTATTTTATCTTTATTGTTAAAACTCAAAATTTTTAAATTATTTTTATTAATTTTCTTTTATAATATTAGTAAGAGCTTATCCCTTTACTGTTTGGAATGGTTCAAAAGTAAAGAGAGGGGCGTTTCTTGGAAATAAATAATAAATAAAGAGAGAGTTGGATAGAGAGAGGGAAAAGGCAGTTTAGTGGGTGAGCTGGTGCGCATCATACTGAGAAAGCCGAAGAATTCCGCTGTGTAGGTCATGGTGGGCCCAACTACTCCTAACCAACTAAGAAGACGCCACATCAGCAAATTGCCTCTTTCTTTTTTCTTTTTTTTTTTTTTTCTCATATGGCAACTGGGTCGAGTTGCGACAAAATTTTGTTTGTTTTTCGTTTCGTTGCTTCAAATTTTGGCTATGATTTTTTATGCATTGGACGGCGACATGTGAAGAAGAGAAATTTATGTGTACACTCTACGAATGCTTTGTCACGCTGATGTTTTGTAATAATAAGATAAATATGTGTGTATGGTTTTTATTCATATGTTTTTATTTTATGGATAATGTTAGAGAGATTAAGTTTGTAAACTAAATGATGTGTCACCAATAAGAATAAACACGTTTATTAACGTTTAAGTAATTAATCATTCATCAACTTCCATGTTCTTTAATTTCCAAAACTTTGTCTATAAATTTAGTCTTCCTAGCATTACCCAATTAATTGACACAAAATGTTGAGTGGTGGTGTATTCGTGCCATGAAAATTGTTATTTGTATTAAAGAAGGAATTCTTCTTGCAATTAATGACACTATGTGATAACTATTTAACAGACAATCATCTATATCATCAGTTGTGCAACTGAGATAATAAATTTGTTGTAAGAGTATTCGCATCAAAAATACCATTGCATCGTGTTATAACACAGATA
The DNA here is from genome assembly GCA_015708375.1 of Cydonia oblonga. NCBI lineage: Eukaryota > Viridiplantae > Streptophyta > Magnoliopsida > Rosales > Rosaceae > Cydonia > Cydonia oblonga. The sequence goes on along the minus strand of JADOBS010303744.1, from coordinate 18,210 downwards.
AACAATATAATTGACAAGAGTACAAAATGGGGATAATGGAGGAGATGGTCAAGTACAGACATACCTATGGGTTCAATCTTCCTAGTGACTGCCTACCTTTACATTACTACATTCTTTCCCATTATATTATTTTTTTTGTTTCTATTTTTATAAATTTGTGTATTTATTACTCATATTAGTTTATTTAATGTGTTCATATTATCCTTCCCTACTTATTTATTATTCAGGCGGTGGATAATATTTATTAATCTACTTCTTGATCTCAGCCGGAGGATTAGATCGGCTATCACATCAATAGATTTCTTTCCAGCATTCAATGGTTATGATGTTGCAATCATAAATATAAATTATGGCTACTTAATTCCCAAAAATTATTATTTTATTGACTTCCTACAAATTTATAAATACACCCACTTTTTTAATTTATATGTACTTCTTGTTCTACCCCAACAATCTTATGAATATATACCCAATTAAAATTTAAAAAACTAAACACCTACATCCACCGTCCACAATCTTAATTGTTCCTGTCTCTCATCAGCCACCATCATGGGAGTCACCTGCATCATTCCGGCGATGCAAGCCACGAAGGTGGTGGAGGAAGGTCTAACACACATTAACATGTTTTTGGTATTTTTCCAAACATGAGACGAGTTCAAACTTATAATATTTTTTCAACATTTTGAAAAGAAATGTAACCTATTTCTATTGTCAGACGTCTATACAATTTAATTTTATGCAACTGTATGTAAGCTTAGTCAAGTTGCAGAGAATATTGTGCTCTACCATCTGCATCAAAGTTTAAAATCGATTCCAGGGATAGACGCGTCCCACTCTATTTGTCGCATCAAAAGTGGGACAAACTAGTTCTATACCACTGTGTTTCGTCCCACCTCACGTACCAAACTCAACCTTAAGGCCTCGTTTAGTATAGAATATTAGGTTGGAATAAAATAAAACAATATTTTCAAGGCAAGTTAAGGGAATTAAACAAGTAAATAAAGTTTATTTCACTAAAACAATTTGAGTCCACAATTTTTCTGATCACCCTCTTTTGAATCTCTGTTTTCCCCGTGCTCAATAATAAGTTAGTAACTACCAACTACACAAAGAAAAAGCTGGTTCACATAACAACCAAAGAAAAATTGAATATCTATAATTACATATGTAACAAATTGAACATAGGTTGTTTGAAATTGAACATGGTGGTTGTTGGTCTCTATGCCTAATTTCCCAAGGGGAACTAGTGACTTATAATAAATAAAAGAGAACTGCTAAGGAGACTCTCTTAAAGTGGGACTCTCAAAAAACTCTTTGACATTTTATAGTTTAACATTAATTCTCATGCCAACATTATAAAACATTGTACTAAAAACATGAGATGACAAAGAGTCTATGAATAGTCAATCTTTTAAAAAAATCTCCTTAATATTTCTCTAAATAAAATAGTTTTAATGGCATCCCCACTAACACAGAGCATTTGGGATGGCATCTATCCTCTATCCTATTTGCATAAAAAAGCTTTCCATGTAGATATGCTTTTCTTGATATATGATGGCAATTTGACCAAAGGGTTCCACCACAAATTTCCCTCTAATACATGATGATACTTTGTTTTAACTTGAATCGATTTAATGTGGTTGTTTGTTTGTATAATTGATCATGGAAACTAAACAAATTATTAATGATCATGCATATGTAACTTATAACAAGTGTTTTTATAAGTCTAAATATAATGATATTTAGTAAATGATACGTTAAATTTGAAAAACAATAATATATATATATATATATATATATATTTTTTAATTGAGTTAACTGGTGACTTCACTATGACAATCCAACATTTTAGAGTCGAGAATACTTACAGAAGCATTTGAAAAGAATAATTGAATGCATAAAGATTTAGATCACACACAATAATATCGACATCTTTTAGTTTCAAATCATGTACCGGTTTTACCAATCCGATTCCCTAAACTTAGAAGAATATCGACATATTTGGTGTTTTTGGGAATCGTAAAAATTTGTGATAGAATTCATCTAGCGTGCATTAATCTTCATTCCTAACTTAAAAACTCAAATACTGTAGAAAAATATAATTAGAATAAATCTTTCATTGATATGGAAATTTTATATATACATTACATACCCTTGTACAACAACAAATTCTCCTACAATTCAGGAGTACAATTACAATTGTAATTCAATTCTAACTAATTTACTATATTTGTCTTAACATTGAAGAGGTGATGTCAAGAGCTCCCAACTTGCGCAATATAGTTGAAATTTCTCCTTTTCGAGTAGCTTCATAAACAAGTTTGCTAGCTGCTAAGACGTATCAATATGTCTAGTGGCTATCGTATCATCAACAATCATATCACGTATTAAATGACGGTCCATCTCAATTTGACGAATTCGCTCATGAAAATAGAATATGAAAACAACCTCTCGATCTGAGTTTGGCTCTCCATCTGAGAAACATAATATGATTCTACTTCAAACGCTAATCGGGAGGTTGTTTTGGATAAAGAAGTTTATCAATGTACTTGTAGATGTTCCTACCATTAGATCACTAATGTCATTACTAGATGATTCGAATGGGGAGCTCAAGTCAAGGAACTGTGGTTTCATGAGTCGTCCAAATAAAAATCTAAAAGCATTATTAAAAGATCAGAGAATCTGCGAAGAAGAAGAAGTTTCAAGTTTAAAGAGTTAACACTGCAGAAAATGTAGTGAACCCAATCACTAACACAATGTCCCAAAAGCAACTTAATCGACACCTAAATAATTGGAGTTGGGGGATTCTTGGAGTTGTGCCCTAAATGCCAATTTCGTAATATTATATTATGTAAAAACTCCATTTTAAACTAATTAATAATAGGGTTCATTCATAGGTTTAGCTTTATATTATATTATATTATGAATGTTTCCACAGGATTTTAGGTGTGTAAGCAATGTCCTAAACGAGATTAGGGCAATGAGACTTGTATTCCATAATCACTTAGCTCTTAAACTTCCTAGCCATTTGGAAAGTTAACTGAACATTGAATATTCGAAAAGGCTGGTGTATATTGCATTAAGGTTAGCAGGGTCTCGTGCTACGCTTGTTGGACACGTGGTGAATATACAAATGTTTCTCTTTTGAACAAGTTCATTGAACACTGATGGGCCAAAAAGTTTAAACGTATGGATGCTTACTGTTGGAACCAAATTTGCACACCTCCATGAGCGGTGGTCAAGCACAAATCCAAGCAACCTGCATAAAACAACCGTGAGTAAGCAAGGGTCGGGGATGGGGGAGGGGTGTGTCGGCCAAAGGCTCTTCGACGGTCAAGTTAGTGAATGATTTTGGACTCAAACAGTGGATAAGAGAATTCAAGCATTTAGTTTGCGTTATCATAGTTGAACCCTAAATGAGTGTATTTATACCGTGGGAAGAGAGACCTTTTTAGGATAGAATCCTCGTTCTAAGTTGGGATAATCCTATAAGATACCTAGAAGTAGATATTGCATCCTCTTAAGAGTTGTGATTACTTGCGGTGCATGCCAATTGCTAGATTGTAGAAACTCCAAGACTTATAGGATCTAATTGTGTCCACATCCCGATCAGATCACGTGTCTTGCAGAACAAGTATGGTCATCTAGCAGAGTCGCTAGGACTCAACCTAGTGTCCATATACGGATAAGAAATTGCATGAGCTGTTCGCGGTCATTATGAGTGCCACAAGTGCAAGAGCGGGTATCGCTATAGGAGGCGAGTTCATCCCAGAAGTCTTTAAGGAGGGTGAAGTAGGCAGAGACGGAGGAGGAGCCTTGGGAAATGGTGGCAAGGTCATGGTTGAGTTGGAAAATACGGCGGCGTTGCTTTGCAAAAATCTCTCTTGAAGATCGGCTCATAGGACTTTAGCAGATGTGGAAAAAAGGATGAATTGTGCGAGATCAAGCTCCATCGAATGAATAATCCAAGAGAGGATCATGTCATCGCAGCACCGCCAGGCAACATGTGCATCGAGATCATTTGAGGAAGACGGGCTCCTTGACATCGCATTTGATCAAACCAAGCTTGTTCTTGGCGCTCAAAGAAATTTGCATACCGCGTCCCCAACTCGTGTAGTTGTCTCTATTCAATTTCTTGAAGATAAGAATAAGATTTGGGTGATAGGAATGGTGAAGATAATGCATTCGGAAGGAAAATCGTCCATGGTGAGGAGAAAACAGGACGACATGGATGGCTTCCAGAAAAAAATAAAATAAAAAGTGAACTAACATTTGAAACATGCTCCGTTACCACGTAAAATAAATATAATTGGCTGGAATAAATATTTCATTGATACAGGAACAAAACATGTACAATTACATATCCTTGTACAACAAAAAATCCTTCTACAAGTTAGGAGTACAATTACAATTATAATTCAATTCTAACTAATTTACTATATTTGTCTAACAAATTCACATTTTCCACTCATTTGGCATCCCATTAATACATATATATGAATTAGTTACTTTCTCTTGTTAAACTTGCTATATATCCTGGTAATTTCTTGCACGACTCCTTAACTCGATACGAAATGACACGAGAATGACAAGTTTCGAGTCAATCCGTTAATGAGTTAGGTCATTATCGGGTCACCTGTTAAGAATACGTTAACAAATCTGGTTGTTATCAGGTCACTCTTAAGGTAACGGGTATGGTACGAACATGACCCGTTTGCAAGGTTTAAACATTAGACATGACATTTTCTTGCATAACATATTAACTTGACACGAAACGACTCGACCAGTTAATGAGGTGCTCATTATCGAGTCACCTGTTAAGAACCCGTTAACATAACAAGTTTGAAATGACACGATCCGTTATGATAACCGTTATGATACGAAAACGACACAACCACGATAAACACGACTCATTTGCCAGGTGCTGACTGGTGCATGATTTGTTACTCTTATCCCAAAACCAATATTCCCTGCACTGTGAATAATCAAACATCCAAATTTTTGTACCACAGGGTGGAAAGAGGGGGACCAACTGATTCCTTAATTGGGTAAATATGTAATTATGCATTCATGCATGTGCAGGGCGAGAAAATTAGGGCAAATTTGCAATTGAATGTCGTTTTTTAAAGTTTGGTCGATAAACTCTTTTAGCATAAATGATATCATTTGTTTAAAAAAAAAAAAATTGTCGACAAACGACAACAAAAGGCTTGTCTATTTAGGGGAGCCGTCTAACATAAACCTTGTTGAAAAATTAAAGGCATTTTGCCTGCAGTCTGTAATTTTTCTATACCTAAAGATTTACAATTAACAGAACACATTCTCGTTTCAAATCTCTCTTAGACTTCCCAAAAGTCATGGCATGTGGGATTTTGGTTTTGACCTTCAAAATTATTGATGCAGAAGAACCTAGGACAAACAAACATGTCCCTTTCGATTATTGTTATTACGGTTTTTTTGTTTTCTGATAATTATGATACGATGATCTAACCAAGTGTTATTCAAACTCAAGATCTGTCAATATGTAGTTGTACAACAAAATCAACAAGATTACAAAGAGATTTTGGGTCATTACACCAAAACAATAAACACAGCCCAAATCCTTAGCTCATGCTTATTGGCTCATTACACCAAAACAAAACCCAATATCAAACCTAGATCGGAATCCATCAAAATCAAAACCTTTAAACGGGGAATGGGAACTCATTAATTTAACAAATAGTATTACGATGTCCATGGAGATGCCGATGCCGATGCTTTTGCAATCTAAATATCCGAACTTTGTATCAACACACGATAAATTGACATATATTGTTGGTTTATTTCTTGATATAAGCTTTTGGGGTTTCTTGTATCTATCATGATATCAGAGCTGTTTTGCAATATGTTCCGAGTTCAAGTCTGCATTCTCTACTTCTTTGTTGTTTGTAGTCTTCATTTATCTACCTCTCCATGTGCAAGAGAAGCATGCAAGTGCGACAGAGTATAAGCTTGATGTACGCTATTATCTCATTCCTTGACAAAGTTAAGCTTTTAGGGTTAGTGATTGTCTAACAAACACGACCACACGAACAAGGAGAGTGACAATGAAAACACTAACAATGTGAGAGGAGTAAAATTCTTCTATGAACAAAGGAAGAGCTAGGTTGGTTCCATGTAAAATTGAACCAATCAAAGGAATAAGATCAAAACTTAGGGGTTCATTTGATAATCATTTGGTTTTTGGTTTTCACATTTTGTGCTTGCGGGAATCATGGACTTTAAAGTTCTAAGAAACTTTAGACTCGATTGTTAAAAAATTCACTACAAGAACACAATGATTGAAATACTCAAGCACTACAAAGTTACTACTAAAAGTCCCGAGCCTTGTAGGTAGAACTTCAAAGTCCCTCGTTCAAACTCACCCTAAAAGTCTCTTGGGGTTCATAAAAATTTAAGTCTCCAAAGACTGAGGAAAAACTAGGTACAATTGTTCCACTAGTATTCAAGTAAGATGACATGAAATGTACACCTTACAAGGTTTGAAGTTTGTACAAGAAATAGTATCACAAGACTTTACATTGTTAAGCACTTTCTCTATACTTTCCTCCTGACTCAATTATTTACATGAATAATATATAATGACCCAATTATTCATAATTTTTTATTAAACCAGGATATACAAATCACTGGTGGAAACAGGGTCCTGCAAAATTGGTAGGTTATTAATCTAGTACTATTATACTACTCAAATCCAGGACTGGATTGGGTAGCTGCATTTGAAAGAGTTCACTCCACTGATATGAGCAAAGATATCCGAGGAATCAGCCAAATCCTCTTCCTCTTTCACAGCTACCTGTAAGAATATATATACCAATGTCAGATGACTGGAATACAATGGACAATAACAAGACTTTGAAAGGTGACAAGACGCCGAGGATAATATAATTCGTAACATTTTGAGAATTGTTTCTTGCAAGATAAGGTATGTGTTAAAAGTGTACGAGGCATTACTTCATCGTCTTCATCGTCTTCATGATTGCTTCCAGCAGATCTGTGGGTCTCTCCAAAGTCATCGTTCTTTGCAAATCTTCCTCGGACTCGAGGTCTGCTGTCAGCAAGTGTTTTGCGGCAGGCATACTGCATATTTGCTTGCACATTAGTGACAGTTTAACCCTAATCCCTAATTGAAACGCACATAGTAACATACATGCACAGATGCAAATATGAGTAAAGGCATATGCTTTTCACACATGTTTTTCTAGAGAGAGAGAACCTTGATTTTCTTGGTGAAGTTCCTCTCATTCCTTTTCTTCATGTACCTGTGGATCTTCTCTTTCCTCTCTTCAACAGAGAGCTTGCCTACTTTAAAATTTGGGTCTTCGGCTATTGGAATCTCGGTTGGTAAAGAAGTAGAGTTCCCACCCCCACTCACCAGTTGCTGACTCTCAGCACTAAGTGCCTTTTGTAGAGACTATAGGTGAAAATTACACCCAAAGAAAAAGTTGTAAAGAAAAATAACATTAGTCCCTTCTAGTGCACAAGAAAGAAAATATGTCCTTATTTCGATGCTAAGCGTGCTGATATTATTCGGTTAATTTGAATGTGATACCACTTTTTCCAGTCTACGTGCAGATGATGACAGTTCAGAAAAAACAGATAAGCAAGATGGTACTTCTGTAGCTGTGGCCCCTACGAGGGTTTACAACGCTAAGTTCCCATCAATTGACTTTAATGGCCAACTAAAGCTCATGAGAGAGACAGGACTAAAATGCAGAGAGATTTTTTAAGAGGGCAGGTTCTTCAAGTTCTTTAATTTTCAACAACTATTCACCACAATTGTTGAAAACTCAACAAATCAACTTGATATAGCTAGTTTTAAATGGATTTTATTTTTCTTTAATCGGACTTCGTTTTCATATAGAAGGAGAAGGGTAAAGAGACTCCATATACCTTTTCTCTTCGTTCTATATGGTGTATCAAACTTCATTCTTGATTTTAGTTCGAAACTTTGAAACCAAACTAAACTGTTTGATGTGTTTCTTGTGAGAAATAAACTAGAAGTTGCAAGCAGCGATTAGTACCTGAAGCTCTTCGGGGTTAAAAACCCTTGATAATGAATCTGGACAGAAAATTCCACCACTGTCTCCCTGATATTCCAAGTCTTTCTGTTGCAGTTCAGAAGCCATCAGAATGCTGCTGGTGAAAATTCCAGTACTGTCAGCTGATAATGCAGCAGGATTTATAGGCCCAGTAGGCATGTAGGGTCCCATAGGAGGACCGAGAAATGAACAAGGAGGAGAGGAAGGGTTCAAAGGAACATAAGAAGGGACTGAAGACAAGCAATCCTCTTCAAAAACCGATGCTAATGGAGCTGTCATAAGACTTGGTACAGGTTCGGCAGGGTACTGTGAAAATCCCTCAACAACAGGATCTGCTAATGGCATTTGAGGTGGCACTTGAGAGAAATCAAATTGATCTTGCGGGTTTATGAGAAATGAAGGTACCGAAAAGGGTGGGGATGAAGAAAAATCAATGGAAGCTGATATATCATTGTCAATTTCCTCTTGGGAGTCAAAGATTATGGAAAGGTTGCCACTATTGTTGTTGGTGGCATTAGTGGTGGTGGTTGCGGTGGTATTAACGCTGGCAGCAGTGGTGGTGGTGGTGGTGTTGGTAGTTGTGGGGGTTTGGGAAATGTTTGCGTCAGTATTACCATGGTTGTCCGGGTAGATACAGAACTTGGTTTCTATATCTGGGGGTAGTGAAAGGTTTGTTGCAAAGGATGAATTTTCTTCGTAGCAGCAATTTGGAGAAGTGGTGACGTCGGAATTCTGTAGGGTCTCTTGGAATAGTTCCGGGTCGCAAAATTCAAATATTTGAGCGCTAATCTGGCTAGAAATTTCATCCTGCAAGCAAAACATCAGAGAGCAATATTAAAAATATGATCATCTGACAAAAATCCACGCAAAAAACCCTTGTCATCAACTATAAGACTGCAAAATAAAACCTTTTTGTTAAGTGCATCATTCATCATAATTTTTAACATGTTGGACGAGATACTGATGTAGGCATGCTCCATCCTAGTACAGCAAATATATATCAACCTGCCTCACAGTAGAACTTTCCCTCAATCCCTCCCTCGGATTTTTTCTTTCGATACGCATGAAGCAAGCATGTAAAAAGTTAAAAATAAATACAAGGAATAGGACAGTTTTCCAATTTTTTTATATAGTTTCCATGGACCAACCTTCCATGTATATATATGATTCATTGAGCACATAAGTGTTCAAAAGAAGGATGGTTTTGGTGGTGGATTTTTTTGTGCAAAGTAGAAAATGATGTGCATTTGTGCTACATGTGACATGTAGGAAGGAAGTTGCCCAACTGCAGCTAGAAACTAAAGGAGTAAACTAAGAAGGAAGCTCATGGTATGTAAGTTTTGTTCAGTTTACAGAAACAACTCGGTCCGAACAAACAATCAGAATTTATAAGCAACTGGAAGAAAAGAAGCAATTATGTTATCCATGTGAAATGCTTGTCACACTAGGGCTCTCTTTTAACCATCTAAATGCAAAAAGATTCAAGATTAGAAAAGCTTATAGGAGAAGCATAAAAAGCTAAATATTCCCATTCTACTCCAATACAAAAGTGGGAAATAACTAGTAAGCAACCCTAAGACAATGACAATTTTGTTTGTATTGTTGGCAACAAAGGTTGAAATAACTAGTAAGTCTACATAACCGGCTCGATGAGTGGTAGCACAAAATTGATGAGATTTGCTTGTGCAATTTCTATAGACAGTAAAATGCCTTAACCCTACAATTTCTTTGGGAACAGAACTCTAGTAGCAGGTCCATATCGATACTCTGAACGCACAGGATCAAAGTCCTGTATTTGCTTTAATTTTATTCCAACTAGTTGATCCAAAACTCAGAAGTACAAGAGATGATGAATTTTGTGATTGTCAGAGATGTCGAAATCAAACAAGACATTCAAATTTGAATAATCCAAAATGCACACGCGACCGGGGAGGATAGAGATGCGAAAAGGATTGAGCAAAATGATGGTTACAGCACATAGCAGAAATCCCAGAAAGAGCTGAAAGTGAAAGGGAATGGATATGAAAATTCCTTGCTTCTTGACCCCTCAACCAATTGGACCAAGAAATTTTGACCCAAACCAACTAAGAACATCAACATTGATGAAATTGAAATTCCATTCTAAAACCAATTGTCAATATGGAAAGTAGTCCAAGACCATATAAGCACATAGCAAATCTTGTCCCTCACCGATGTAGGACAACTCTCAACACCCCCTGCACGTGTGACGGATTTTCAAGCCTACATGTGGACAACAACTAGGTAACATGGAGCGTGTGTGGCCATTTAGCTTTACACGAGGACAACCCGTGCTGATATCATGATGAAATTGAGGTTCTATCATAAAACCAATTGGGAATATGTGGAGTAGCCCAAGACCGTATAAACACATAGCAAAACTTGTCCCTTACCGATGTAGGACAACTCTCAACAAACATTGAACCCAACAAAGCATAAAAACATGTAAAGTAGTAAAGAACAAATTGATTAGCATGCAATTATCTTTTAATCTACGACTAGTTCTGAAAACCACATTTGCAGAATTATATGTCAAAATAATTAAGAAATACTTAATCTTTAGACTAATCCCCAATAACCCATTTGCCGAAAGACAATAATTTGCAGATTAAACACACACACATGTACGTGTGTATATATATGTATACATATACCTTAAAACTAATTCTGAAGAACCCATTTCCACAAACACAATAATATGCAGATTACAAAGATACATGCATATAAACACCATTATCAATCAGAAATCACCATATGCATGCATGCATGAACGGAGATTGAGATTAAAAAGTGGGATTTAACCTGCTCCTGCTGTTGCTGCTGCTGGATCATATGCTGCAACATAATTTCCAAATCTCTCTCTCTAGGCTTCGAAAGCTTAATCGAATCGGTTCCGTTGCTTAATTAAAAATTAGCAAAAGAATCAATGAGAGAAATATTGTAGGAATAAAAATGCATTAATCAATATTTACATGCATAATTTGGTCCTCCTCACACGGACCCCTGTTTTATTTTCTGTGATCTCGATGGGATGAAACTATATACAGAAGGAGGAGCCCATGCAAAAAAAAAGTGCAAAAAGAAAAACAGTTTTATTAAAATTAAATTAAATTAAATTAAAAAAAAAGAAGCTAATTAAGCAGCTAACAATATCAAACCAAAATTTAGAGACAGACAGACAGGATAACGACAGAAGAAAAATAAAAAGGGAAGGAAGGATGAGAAAAACAGATAGAAAGCGAGAGAGAAGAGGAGGTTATAATGGAGAGAAAAAGAGGGGCGAGAGAGAGAGAGTCAGCTAAGAAAATGGAGGGTGTGGGGTGGCTGGAAACTTTAGTTATATACTGAAATATAAAACGATAGGGGTGTGTCCGTACTTAGCCGTCAAGGCTGGCACTGGTCAACCCGAGCTTCGCGGGGGATCGCAAGTTTCTGAGTCCGTACGTGCCGTGGCACTCTGGGTGAACACAACTGAAGGAGACGGGACACGTGGCCAACTGGGTCGTGAAGCATTTAGCAATGGCGGGTGACCTGGCTTCCTAATGGATTTTTTGTTTTAGCAGGTTATGGTTTTCGATCTGATAACTTCCTTAACTCGCAACAGTTAGAGCAGAAATTGGCTGACCAAGCCCTTTTGCCTTTGCCTTTTGCCCGATTCTTTGAACTGTTTGTTTTGTTATCTGGTAAGTCCCGGCTCTTTGAAAGGTTTTGGTGAGATAATGAAACTATCATGAAAAATGGCAAACTTCGCTTCTCTTTTTGCTTTCTTTTTTGTCACATTTTATGGTTGAAATTCCTTGAATAGCCTTTTATGGATGGAATTGTTGTGTGGTGCAATGTTTTGGTCTTAGATGAGACTCAGGGCTGATTTGGTAAAACAATAATATTGGATTAACTCAGATTTTGAAATGTTAATAACAGCTCATATATAATGGTTGAAATTCCCCTCTTGTTTATTAATAAAAGGGAATTTTCACACCAGTCAATCATGAGGAGAACTTGGACCAAAAGAATTAAGAAAGAGAATGAAAATGATTAGGAATATTAATGATTTGATTTGCAGTTACATTACATAGTAGATTATGGAATATAATCAACGATAAGTTATCGGAATTAAGAGCAATAATAATTTGGCAATTATGCGCAGTGGATAGGGATGTAGTTAATTCTTCCAAAATATGTGAAAAACTGAGGTGTGTTCATATAGAACTAGCTTGAAAGGAAATAAAAGTAAAACAGTAAAGAACAATTATGGTTGATTAAGTCGTAGTCATTGACTGACTCGATCGTTTCGAAATGCTTCTGAATCTCATCTTCTGCATGGGATTGGGTGGGAGAATATGGGGCGGATGGCAACATGCATTATCTTGAATTTAATTCTTATGCTCCATAATGCAGTCGTGCTTAACTGTTCATGATCAATGATGGGAGTCAAATTTAAGGTTAACACAAGTTTCGGGTTTAGGAATTCCAGAAAGATGAGGCACTTCTGAAAATTCGAGATCCTTTTAACTGACAAAGTAATCTAATTTTTAGAAACCCTTAATTTGGTGCATTTTCTCTACTTTTTTCTTCTGTCGTTGAGTGAAATAATGGAAAACTCATTTATACTAACAGAATATATGCAACAAAAAAACATGACGTTTATAACAAAAGAGATGGACCCACATACGATATGCTCTTTTTACTAACAAAACATGACTTGTTGAGTGACAGAGATGAACCCATAAACATGTTAATTTTGATTCTTAGAAGCGCGCTGGCGAAACCAAGAATTATTGGGGGAGGAGTGAAATTTAAAAGGGCAAAAGGTCCAACAAAAATATAGACAACCAAATCCTAAACATCAAGCTAATTATTCTAACGACATGTTTACAAATGCGTAATCCAGTAATACTGCCATTAGTATATCTCAAACACAAACACAAACACAAACACAAACACAAACACAAACACAAATAATAACGATCCTGAACCAAAAGAACAAGATCATGAAAGTGGAGCTAAACATAATACATAAACCCTGGAGCTGACACATGGACTTTTATCCACAAGTGATGAGAATGCGCTCATTAAAGTGGCGATGCCCATATCTGCTCCACACGTAGTTCAACCTTCAAGAAAAACTGAGCAGCTGACTGCAACCTTGTCAAGCTCTTTTGCCCATAGTGAGGAGAAAAATTAAAGGTATTAAAGAAATGATTAATTATTAGATCTTATCTTTATGTTTTCCCAATTGAAGATCAACTCAATCAAGCAAGTAATCACAATCACATCTAATCAAGAATATTACTAGATCTTATCTTTATGTTTATTTGTTTTGTAGGTACAAATTCGTCAAGACTGAAGACGATAGATTTTTTCTACCACAAAATAATGCTTTCATTGAGAGCCTGATTTAATTCTTCAAGAAGGCTCTAGCAACTCCTTTTAGAATTTTCTGTTATGTTAAATTTCTCATATGATCCTAGTCACTAAACTTTTTTTAAAGTTCTTTGATCAGTCCCTGGAGAAAGGACACAATGGTAGGATATTCTGAAAGCACGACAAACAACACTCCTTACTTACCTAGGTTTTCACCAATCAACGGAAGCATGGCTGCCACAACATCTCCAGCCCACCCTACAGTCCAATGAGGCCTGATAATCTAGAGATGACTAGGAGGCCTGAACGAGCATTTGTCCATAGTCAAGGCTCACATATGGCACACTTGCCATCCAATCCAATCGTACTGGCCATGCCCAACAAGCAGATGCTGCAACCAGAGTTAAGGCACAAGCCTATATAGGCCATTGTCATTGTCAACCCACACTGGTACAAATCCAAGAGCCCACGTGCAAAACCACACCCCCTATTTTAAAAATAGTTTTGGGTTTTTATTTAAAAAATTGTTTTTGGATCTTAATTGGTGAGCCCAAGGGGCCCACCCCTTGATTTGTCCCCCGGTTCCCTTCCCTTTTTCTTTCTTTTTCTGATTTTTATAACAATCTCTTTATCCCTTCCCTCTCACTTCGGTGCACTCTCTCTACAACTTTCCCTCTTTTCTCTGAAAAAACACACACACACATAGAGCAACCATCACCACCATCACCACCATCACCTGGGCTTGAGACCTCAAGAACCTCAAGCCAAGCACGGCCCTCTACTGTGACAGCTATGGTGCAGACTTCCCCGATGAACTCCGGAGACTTTCGAGAATTTTCTGACGTAGGTAAGCTTAGAGACTCCTTTGATCTTCCTTCCCCATAGTCTACATGGTTAGTGATTAAAATGGCTTTGGTGAAGGTTTTAGCACGAAAAACAACTTGAGGGGCATTTTCTAGAAATCTGGGAACTTCAAACCGTGGTCGTTTGGTCATCTTTCAGGCCATTTTTCGCCCAACTCTAGCCACCATTTGGTACGAATCTTCTCCACATTCCTAACTACATTTTGGCTTTTGAATCACTTAATTTGGTTAAGAAACGAAAAAGTTGCGAAGCTTTGAAAATTGCCTAAACAATCGGCCAAAACCTAGTTTTTCCAATGAGCACCGCCCCTTTCGAGGCGTTTTCCGGTAAAAACACGGTGAGTTAGGCGACATGCAGGGTGTTAATCTCTTCGTCTTGTCGAGTACTACAACTTTTGTTTTTTTTTTTTCCACTTGATTTCGTTGAGTATTGAAGAAGATATGAGCGTTTGAAATGGTGCCCAGAAACTGGCCAATTTATTGGCCTGAAAATGGGTCAACCCGACCCAAGTCCTTTGAAACCAGCCCAAAACACATAGGCCTCCAGCCTAACCCATGACCGTTTTAAGCCCAAACTCAATTATTTACCCCAGGCCCTTTTATCAACCCAATTCCCTAATCCATTAACCTAGAAACCCAAAACCCTTTAGGCCTAAACCCCTTAGCCCATTTACCTAACCCAATAACTCGAGCCTTTGGGCCAAGGAACCGGCCCAACCCAATTGGGATCCAATGGGATATTCCGTTAGGGAATATTCCGTGGGATATTTCGTTAGGGAATATTATTGGAATATTCTTTGGAATATTATTAGTGTTGACTTTTACGAAATTTACCCGAGACCTTTCTTAGGGTAATTCGACGTCCTGAATCCGTTTCTGATGTCTGTTTTCCCAAATTCAATCATTTGATTATAATTTTATTAATTGGACCCTTTATGTGCTTAGGTGCATATATTGTTGCGATTCCATCTTCGCTAGTTTGTGTGGCTCTTCGGCGACAAAGTATCTGTGAATGGACCCCTTCTAAAATGTATGTTTTAATAGTAGAAATGCATACATGAAAAGCATGATTTACAAAATACATTTTGTGAACATTTTTATGAGAAATTGATTATCATGCTATTTGAGCTTATTTTGGAATACCATATTTTCTATCAAAACCATGTTCTTGTAGGGTATCTGATGGATGATGATATACTGTTTAGAATATGTTTTCACACACTTTTTTTATAGTATAGATGATGGATGACTTTATACTATGAAGATGATTTTGAGATATATGTACCTATGTTTTAGAAAGACTATGTTCAATGTTTTTATGCGTACCTAGTGGTCACTATATGCCTGTTTGGCAAATGATACTGATATACCTGTTTGGCAAATGATACTATTATGCCTGTTTGGCAAATGAAGGGTCATGATACTGTAACTGATACTGATACCACTAGTTAGCTTGTATATATACGAGATTTGTTTCATGAGATGTTTTATGGCATGCTAGGGTTTTCGAAAAACCTTCCACTTATTATGCTATTAGTTTTTATAAAACTTTGGGGGGTTAGTATGTTGATAATTGTTTTACTATATATGCATGTAAACTTGGTCCACTCATGTTTGTTTTGCACCTCCTTCAGGATTTATAATCGAGGCGTACGATCTCGGCATCAAGGCATTTCCGCATCGACTTCTTCAAGTCCTCTCGGTGTAGGACCCATTCCTTTGTTCATTCAATTTTTATATTAATTCTTTTAGTGTTCTAGATTAGATGTGTGCTCTGGACATGTTCCTTAAATGCATATTCATTATATTTAAATTTATAAGTCTTATTTATTCCTTATTCTTAGCATTTGCATTCAATAAATGGCTTTCGTCACCCTCGGGTGTCGGCCAACACGTGCATATCTTGGTGTTCCTGGAATATCGGGATCGGGGTGTGTCAGATTGATATCAGAGCCTGGTTTGTTCAGATCCTACTTAGGATCTTCTCTTACTCTAGTAGTGTGTTAGTTTTGACATCATTTGGATGTCACGACTTCCGGATTTTTTGTCTTCGACACGGTTGTGCAACTCTTATACTGCATAAATAGCCATATCTTATTGAAGAAGAAGAAATTCGTGTCGAGATTGTGCCTCATCGGTGACGTAATGGATTGTCGGACAATTTTCAACATCGGACTGATACTCTACGACATGCGTTCCCTAGGCATGGCGGGCATAGTCATATCTCTTTGGAAATTACTCAAAACTTTCGAAATACGTATTGAGGAAGCAAGTAAGCACTAGTTGTTACGAAGTTTAGTAAGTGGTAATTGGTAATTGGTGGGATAAAATCAATGTCCACCGACTCGTTCTCGCTGAGGAATACGTGTGGATATTTAGAACGATTCTCAACGATTGTTCTATCGATAACCTTTTTGCTTACTCTAATGATGAAGTCAAGTTCCCTAACCATCGACTGTCAGCTTCACACCAAATCCTTCGAGCGTTGACTTTGTTTAGAGATTATACTTTTCTTGGGAAACTCCTCGGTAACAGACGTTATTCTCACCAATTTTCCAAAAGGAATTGCGATTCTTGTTGTTGTTGTAGTTGGATTTGGATGATGAAGATCCAGTCTTGTTTGGATAAATAGACTCCTTAAACTTTATCTGGGTCTAGTACTCTACGGTAAACCCTAACTCCTTGTCCACGTACTTTTCGGTAGAGTTGAACTTAGCCTCTTACTTGTAGCCCAACTGACCAATTCTCTCGTCCACTAACTGTTCAATCTTGTAATTTTCAGTGTAATGGCTTGAGACTCCACCATATTCATCATTGTACGAAGATCGAGCCTTACTCTAAACTTCTCTGGACTCATTGAGCTTTGATTTCCTTAAGGGCATCACTTCAAGGTAGCCAATCGTGTCACTGTATGCATACGCAAGCTGCTTTGTATCTTTCTTCTTCGTCATTCTGTTGATTCAGAGGTTCTATGTTTAATTTTTGAACTTTGAAACAGCTCTCACAAAGTATTGTGAATTACGAAATGTCTTTGGCCTTGTCAAATCTTATTAACAATTCTTAACTAATCTTGAGCTTAGACCTATTTCCTTTTTGGCTAAGAAACCAGTCAATCTTATTGCAATGTTTAACCAAATAATCATAAATAGTGACCTTTATTTTTGCATACTGGATCATGTTGGAACATTACACAGAGAGTGTAAAAAAAAAAAAAGTTTGTTCTTGGCATGGTTCTGGTTCAAATCCTAATTTATTGTACTCTAGATTTTAATGGACTTGTTTTAACCCTCAAAATTCTTAAGTGTTCTTTCAGCCTACTAGACATGGTTTCTCACTCAGTCAATGAGGAATTCACGATCGGTCGATTCAGCGAAAGTGTGCGCCTAATCTTTATCGATTTAGACAGGAACATTAGGAGCATAACCTTTTCACAAGCTTACCAAACTTACCAGAAAGAGTTCCACGTGGGTGTAAGGTTTGAGCTGTCTTTTGGTAAGAGTTAGATGAAGATTGTAGTGTAGAAGGTCAGCAGATTGTATCACCATCTTGCTGCAATTCATAAACATTATAATGTACTCTAGTAGTTCTTTTCCAATGATATGTAAATAAGTTCATTTGCCCAAATATTTTAAAGGTATCTTCCACCCCACCCTAACACACATTTGATAGGCATTTACTGAGATTAAATTTCATCTTGAGTTTCGAGTCTGGTATTTGAACAAGCTATCTAGACCTTGGAGGATGCGTTGTGTTCACTTGTCTAGTGGTTTAAGCACATTTAGAAATTACACTTCTCTCGAATGGTGTGTGCTCTCATGGGGTTTTTAGGTTGATCACTTGCGAGTCCTTCTTTCCACCAACTTTGACCTTGTTTGACTAGAAAT
>JADOBS010303743.1:0-23451 GCA_015708375.1 Cydonia oblonga | reverse complement strand
TTTAATATTATTAATTTAATAATTTGTGATGCGAAAAAAAAAAAAAAAAAAAGGATGAGAGGGGGCATGTGTCCCCACTGGGCCTTACCTCCCGCCGTCCATGATAAGGAGAGAGAGGAAAGCAACAAAAACAGGGTTAGTGAGTACTCCCCTAACTTAACCAACATGCAAATTTCGTTACGCGGGAAACAGCTGTCAAATAAACAAATACACGTAGGCACACTGTTACCCACACTCTCTCACGTGCCAACCCGCACCCGCCTTCCCACCGAACCCTGTCCTTTAGCCGTACTCCTCACGCGACTTCCACTGCCACACGAGTGTACCTCACGTGAGGTACGCAGCCCCACACGCCCACGGCCACCACGTGATTAAATATGGAAACGAGAAGGTAATGGTCAAGTCATCACCTGCCCAAGGTGCTAATGGGCGCCTAATTAAATCTTGAAGCCACTAATATACTGCAACTTGCAATGCCAATGGGTTTTTGCCTTTTTATTTTTTATTTTGTTTTATCAATTACATTTCTATTTGTTATAGTACTAATTATGTTTTGTGTAATTAAGTACAATTATAGTACAACCTTAAATATTTTAGGATGTGTTTTAATTTGTTATTTAGTAATTGAGTTTTCTTAGCTCATGTCATAGTCACATAGTGGTATGGTTCCAATTGCTCTAAGCGGGGAAAAGAGTAGACTACTTTGACAGTCACAATTCGAATCTTGATATGTAGTATGTCTCACCTAATCTTCTATGACATTGACTAAATTTTATCCTATTTGGATATAATCCTTCTTATTCGTATTGGTTTTCCTTAATTATATATATAATCAGACATTTAGTGTTATCATCACATTGAGAATCCAAAATTGAATAATGTTAATAATTTATTTATAACAGAAGTAGAATTTTTATTTTTTTGATACTAGGGCTTTTGTTAAAAGGAAAATTAATTTGTGTTTTTATTGGAAAATAGAAACATGTGGCTTAGTTTGTTAAGAACTTTTACTCCTGTCCAGTATCTAAAGTTTCGAGTTTACTTTATCATTTGTATTTTTTTTATTTTTTATTTTGTGAACAAAAGATAATATCTATACTAAGGGGTGGGGGGGAGTGGGCTAAGCCTCACAATGGGTTTGCCAGAATAATGTGGTTCAACGTCTCATTTGGCAAGATCAAATCTAAGATCTCTCACTTACAAGTGAAGAGGAATGTCACTAGATCATAGTAGTAAGTGACACTTTATTACTTGTATTGAAAAAAGAAAATAATTTAAAAAGCAAAAAAAGAATTATCCCAAAACGTGGGCACGCCGATGGATAGCATAGCATGGCTTTTTGCAACAACTAACAATAGATACACACACTTAGGATTCTTTACAAGCAATACCTTCTCCCTTCTCCCAGTGGGTTTAATATGTATGTCCGTGGGACAAATGCGGCAGTGCCGCCGCCAGTCCTTTCTTTCTCATAAGCTGTATCAAGGCTACATTCCGGCTCCCAGCACCCTGATCTCCTCTCCTCTCGATCTGCATATTAAACAAATAGTAATATAATCCAAACTTGCAACTGTTTAGTCATGCAAATTGTATAAATATATAAACACATAAAATTGAATCAAATGGCTAAATATTCATGGATTAGTCGACCCATTTTTGGCACGTACAACTTTTTGAAACATAACATAAAAATTAAACAATTCCGATCACGAGGAAGAACAGAGGATTGCCAACAAAAGAAGAGTCTTTGATAAGCGATAGTTGCAATATCGTGCATGGAATATGCAATCTAGATACGGGTATTGCTGAACTGGTCCAACTGAAAACAAGTTGATATATAAGGGACCCATACCATAGTAGCATGAGATTATGGACACGGCACAGTATGGAAATATTTGGAGTTAAACAGAGCATCTCAAACAGACTAGCGGACGAGGTTTATGAAAAATTTGACTCAAACACACCCAAAAGACTACTTCTCATTTTGTGAACAATTATCCAAATGGTTCGATCTCATTATAAAATAAATAAAAATTTGAAATAGATTTAGAGAGTATTGTCGGGGTGATATTATTAAAATGGCCAACTATGAGTCTATGAATAATTTTTGTGTAATTCAAAGGTCAAATTTAGACATCATTTATGGATATGCTCTAAATTAAGGAGGTAACCTTTTTGCCAACAGCTTGCAATTTGACATGAATGTATAAACTTTTTTTAGCTAAAGAAGCCAAGTATTGTGTGTCTTGGTATAAGTACTTAATATTTATTTGAATTTGACAAAAATAAAATAAAGAAGGAACATTAATCATTCCATTGATCATAGAAAGCTTTATTGAATAAAGGGCCAGGGTCTGCGGATCCGGATCTTTTCCCTCCCATTTTCCTTTCTTTTCTGTCTCCTCCATTTGAAGTTTTGAACGTTCACGATTAAGTCACATCAGCGTATTATGTTGTTTTTTTTTTAAGAGAGAGAGGAGAGAGAGAGAGAGGAGAGAGGAGAGAACTGGAAAAAAGGGGAACGGAAGGGAAAAAACTTACTCTCGAGCGTAAATGTGACATGAAATGTGGAGTTCTGAAAAAAATTTGACCATTTTTCTTCAAGAAGTTGCCCATGATGGTCAAATTGGTTTCAAAACTAAGTTTTCCCATGCAGCCAGAGCTTCCTTTCCACTCTTTTCGGACACAGATGTCGCGTCCAATTGGTGGATATCCCACTTCTTTTTAAAACCTTGGATGTTTTGTGGGCTTGCCTTGTTCATTAAGAAAGCCTTTGTAGACTTGAGTCCACAGAGTTTGGTCTTTCCTGATCCAGTCGAACCAAGGTGAAGTAATGCGGGACTTGTATTAGGGATTTTATTAGTGATTGTTTCAGGTTTTTGTTGTCTAATAACATTACTCGAATAAAAGTTAAAAATAATAAAAAATCAATCGAGGAACCGAGGATCATATAGAGTCTGAAAAGAGGGGAACATTGTCGGGTTTTAGTGATCGGGGTTAATTTCTAACAAAAAAATGCTATCATGGTTAATCAGATTAACTTTATTAGAAAACCCTCTAGATCTCTCGAAAAAAAATTAGATATCTACAACAAAAATATATCTCGTTATGAAAAGAAAAAAAATGCAATCAAATACTTTAAGAAAAACCCTCACGCCAAAAAAGGATAAAAATGAAAAAAAAAATCACGCAATTCAGGAACGATGGAGCACATGCACATCCCCTTCCCCAACCCTATAAAGAGAAAAGATACTTACATTTTCACACTCGAAAAGGACAACGTCGCGGAAAGCTCAAAAGGATCCATATAAGTAGTATGCTTATGGCCGGCCATTGGATCAAACGTAGTTCAATGCCTAACATTTGCTTTACTATACTTGTCCATGTTTGTTTCGATGGTAAGTGACACTATCTTTTATTGACGCATGATAGATCATTTTCTATTGTCGTACATAATACATTTTTTCCTTACGATAGTGGACTGATCCAATTTGCAAATGTCAAATTTAGGCTTGGACATTGTTTGTACTTAAATTTGGAAGCGAGCAGACATCCCTAGACGAATCTCACGAATGAAAATTATGTATTTTCTTTTGTTACTTTAAATTTCCTTAATTTAATGACCATTAGCTTAGTCAACCAAGGTTCTAATAGGAATTTTCTGACAATTATTTGACGATTTAGATCTTCAGCATAATATTTCCAAATCCCAAATGATTATTTGAGAGAAAGTTAAATATGAGTTTAGAGTAAGATACCTCCCTCAACAGAAGAATCATTGGGCAAAAAATTAAAAGAGCAAGACTCTTTGCTATCAAAATGCCTTCAAACTTAAGGGAAAGGAGAACCCACAATTTCCCGTCCCACAATGCTGCTTTTCGTGTTGGTCTTGTCCCTTGTGGCTCAAGCCTGCTCAGCATCTCCAACTGCCCAACAACCAAACCAAAAAACAGATCAACATGTCAAAAGCATATTCATCCTGGCCGGACAGAGCAACATGGCAGGTCGAGGTGGTGTGGTTAACGACACCACCACAGGCATCGTCACCTGGGACGGTGTCGTGCCACCAAAG
The DNA here is from genome assembly GCA_015708375.1 of Cydonia oblonga. Lineage (NCBI taxonomy): Eukaryota > Viridiplantae > Streptophyta > Magnoliopsida > Rosales > Rosaceae > Cydonia > Cydonia oblonga. The sequence continues at coordinate 19,379 of JADOBS010303743.1, read as the reverse complement.
TGCCGCCCCAACCCGTCAGTCTTCCGGCTCGACGCAAATCTCAGGTGGGTTAAAGCACGCGAGCCTCTCCACGCCGACATCGACGTAGGGAAGACCAATGGGATTGGACCCGGTATGGCTTTTTCCAATGCGGTCTTGGCCAATCACTCTAGTACGGTTGGCCGGATTGGGTTAGTCCCTTGTGCGATCGGTGGGACTAACATAACCCAGTGGGCACGAGGCTCTTTTATGTACAACCAGATGATCGGGAGGGCCAAGGTTTCGTTGCAGAATGGTGGTTCGATCAGAGCACTTCTGTGGTATCAGGGCGAGAGCGATACAGCTCGTAGAGAAGACGCTCGGTCTTACAAAAACAGATTGGAAACATTTTTGGGGAATGTACGTTTGGATCTGCAATCTCCTGATCTCCCAATAATCCAGGTACGATTATTTAGTTTTTCTTTTCTTTTTTTCAAAACAATATTATTTACACTATAGGTTGGAAAAGTGGGTCAAGTTTCAGAATGAATTAGCTATTATGAGCTTCGAATTTATCTTTAGCGAAAATCAAACCTAAATCATCTCACTTACAGGTGAAGATAAATACCACTAAAACGTAGTACTAAATGACATTTAGTATTGTTAATTAATTACTCAGTTTTTGTTTATACTAACGATAAACTACTCATAATGGTATTCGAATATAAGAGAATGAACATACTTCCCTAACTAATTAACTAGCGTAACTTACACTTATATTAGTACTTTTTTTTCTTTCAGAAAACCTTAACTAGAAAACTTTTATTGAATCAGAAAAATGAAGTTACACCTAATCAGGGACATGAACATTGGTCCTCATAGCACAAGAAAAAAAAAATGAAATTAAAAAAAAAAAGAGGACATAAATCTTATCCCTCTTAAGAAAATAAATAAAAATATGAGGCGTCAAACCTTTCTAAAGAAAAATCTATTAGGTCTAAACTTCAAAACAAGTTGCAAAGCATCAATAGCATAGATTAGGAAAAAAAGAGAAAACAAACATGTGAATCGGAATGCACAGTTAAGTCAAGAAAATCCGAATGTCAAGAAGAACAGAAACAAACATGTGAATCAGAATGCACAGTTAAGTCAAGAAAATCCGAATGTCAAGAAGAACAGACCGCTAGCAGAGAAGAGTCATGCCAAATTAAGCAAAAGCAGTATTTCCTAATTCCTATATGATGTAACGTTGTTTGCTAAGGTTAGATATTTATAAAATGTAACAAGTTGTTGAAGTCGGTATCATTGTTAACTAATTTATTTACAAGTTTGGACGATTCCTATGAAAACCTAGTGCAACTTGGCATTTCTTAATTGAAATAGTAAAATTTCTAAATCAAAGGATTTCATTTCACATCTAAGCTCAGAGTTGGAATGGAAACAAGGAATAGATGGGCAAATTGTTTCTTTTCATCTCGAGGCCCTACCCTAATAATGTCATTTGATGATTGAGTTGATGAATTGAAATGCAACGCGTTCAATCTCCATGCTCCTTAAAAAAGAACATACATCTTACAGAAAGAATCTCTAGTCAGATAACATATTACTTATATATCTATGATGGACTAATTAGTTGAATGATATTGATTGATCTGCAAGTCTAAAATGAACAGTGTGGGATGTGTTTTGGTTATATATGTATAGGTGGCTCTCGCATCTGGGGAAGAAGCAAGTCTGATAGAGATAGTGAGAGAAGCCCAGCTGGGAGTCGACTTTCTAAACGTGAGAACCGTCGACGCGAAAGGTCTTCCGTTGGAACCTGATGGCTTACACCTCACCACCCCTGCCCAGGTTCAACTTGGGAAAATGTTGGCTGATGCATATCTTCAATTCCTGCCCAGCGCCATAAGTCATGCTCCAGTAACATATCCTAATTATATTTTCCATTTTCTTCTTTATTTGGTATTGAAAGTTCTCACCACGAGCTAGCTAATTTGTTACTTCCTTTATTCAGTGTTCAAATCCAAATGTATTTAGAGTAATGGCCAAGCTACTATCCTAATTGATACGGTTTTAGGAGCCTTGTCCTTCAAGCATTAGAATTGTAAGAATTCATCGATCACGACGAAAAAGTAGAACTCAAATCCAAAAGGCCCAACGATTCATTAAACCGAGTCGATTGGGAGCCTAGATGATCTCCTTTCCCTGCTCTAAGTCTGCTCAAGGACCAGCTTTGAGACTGACTCACAGCCCATATGTCCAAATACCCAATTAAATTCAATCCAAATTTTAAATAGACCCAACAATTTGTTTTTCTCTCATGTATCTTGGAACTTGGAACTCTAGTTGGACTTAATTACTTTTTTTTCTTTCTTAAAGTGCAACGATGTATTTTACACTATGAGGAGGGAGAGTTCGGTTAAGCTACATAATGTGCAACCTAATTTGGTAAAGAATTCGTTATCCACGCGATTCGAACTTAAGACCTCTCACTTACAAGTAAAGAAGAATACCACCAGACCGTAGTACTGAGTGGCTTATAACAACGATAAATACAATGAGAAATAATTAGAATTAATGAGTTATTATGAAGATATAATAAACACAGCCCTTATTTAGAGGACATACATGTTGGAGAGGTGGGAAACATTGTTAATCACATTTACATTGTGAACGTGGATGTAACGGTTGCTAACCAACTTTTTATGATTGGTGGGAATTGGTTATAGGTTGTATCTATATAGGAAGGGTCCTGCTCACATGAAAAATATACGTTCTATTCGAAAAACTAGCTCTAGCACTAGTAGAAGGATCACACTTAGTAAAAGATCGTTCTTTTTCTGACTTCTTCACTCATATTCTAAACTCTAAATCTGTATGTTATTATACTAGAAATCGTATAAGAATTGTTATAATTGGATTTATTGGATTGTTTCATCAACAGTGTTGGGTCAGAATAACTTTTTGATTATGTGCCAGTGATTCCCCTATTATTTATTAGTCAACAACTAACTATGTGTATGAAGTATCCTGGATATCTAATTGCATAGTGAGGTATACGTTCTCTAATTAGATCCAATCAGATTATGCAGCAAATACTAGGTATCTGTTCATCAAATTCCATTACAGGTATGTGGATTGGTAACAGTGGCTCATTAGCTCACCTAACAAGGTGAAATGAGCTCTTGTTATTGCAGTTTGTGGACATCTTAGAGACCAAGCCTAATTTTTTTGCTTTGTCTTCTTTGGGTCAGAATCTACCTACCGGTTGTTGGACTAAACTTGGAAATAGCAATGTCTTTGGGACAATTTGACATATTGTTCTTACAAGATATAACCAATGTGGTAAAAGCAGGATATTGCCTACTGGGGAAATGCTGAATTGACGAGGAACAATGATATAAACAAGGATACCAATCTCCTTATTACCTTATGAACAACAAATACTCTTTTTTTTGAAATATTGTTAATCACAAGTAGAATTGGTGGACGAGTAATGCTATGTATACTCACCATATTTTTCATACTACATTTGTATTACCCTATCTAATATAAGTAAGACCCACCAATACATGTGTGTCTTATCTCTACTAGAAAGAAGATACAAATGTGATATGAAAAATAAAATAAGAGTAACATTTTTATCAGTGGACACTAAATACATATTAACAATTTAGTGCCTATTTTATTGTTTGTTTAGTACTCCATAATTTGATATTCGGTTAAAATTTACAACCAATTATTCCATTTGTGCATGTCATTTTTCTAAAATAGTATTTGGTTTTATATCTAAGTTTCCTTACAAAGACTTGGAATAGATGTTATAAAACATGGAAAATAATCCAATTGTCAGTATGCTACAGAAACAAATCCACTGCTATAGTTTCACCACCCCTGCCACCTTGGGCAGTAGATAGAAACCCTAAAAGCAAAAAAGCCCAAAAACTCAGTATCAACCACGAGTAATAATTACAGCGTGAAGCCCTGAGCGTAAATTAACAATTACTCTGCTGCTCGTAGTACCAAGTAGAGTGAAACAAAAAAAAAACCACATCGGCCATTGCAAAAATCAAATCATGCGCATGTCCAAATGGTTTTTGTTTCTCTCTGTTTTACTAATAACCCAATTCAATGGGGCTGCTTCCGTTGCCAGGAACATCTTCATCCTAGCAGGTCAGAGCAACATGGCCGGGCGCGGGGGCGTCAGCCGCGGCAAGTGGGACGGGAACGTCCCAACCGAGTGCAGTCCCAATCCATCAATCCTCCGGCTCAGTGCACAGCTCATATGGGAGCAAGCACACGAGCCGCTCCACGCCGACATCGACCTGGGAAAGACGTGTGGGATTGGGCCGGGCATGGCATTTGCCAATGAGGTCCTCCGAGCCAAGGGGTCGGGATTTGGGGAAGTGGGTCTGGTTCCTTGCGCCGTAGGCGGGACTAGAATCGGCGAGTGGGGTAAAGGGACTCGGTTGTATAGTGAGTTGGTGAGACGAGCCCGCGAGTCGGTCAGGGGCGGTGGAGTTATCCGGGCGTTTTTGTGGTTTCAGGGAGAGAGTGACACCGTGAGAAAGGAGGATGCTGAGGGGTATAAAGGGAATTTCGAGAAGCTTGTTTTGGACCTGCGTTCTGATCTTCATCTCCCTAACCTTCCTGTCATCCAGGTTTGCAGCACTGCTCTTATTTTGTTTGTAATCCCAAGTCATTATGGACGAGCAATCTTGTTCTCGTAGAAAGTGCTTTTGTTTCGACATTCTTTTACAGAAAGTGTTTTTGATTGAAGCACTTAAAAAATGTGGCTATAACTATCGAAAGAAAAGGTGGGATTTTAATTGGGTTTTTCATAACATACCTGTTATTGCACATGGTATTAATTAAGATATTAATATTTGTTACTGAGTTAATACATACATTTTTGTTTTCAGAGTTTGATACTTCAAATGTTTCTCATTAGCGTCATTTGTTAGCGAAATTACACTAATTAGTCATTTAAAATTTAAAAAGCCTGAGACTATTTTTTATGTTAAACATTGTCCAAAGCATTTTAATTATCATATTATGCTTTTAATCATTCCTAAAGAACGGTTTTATAGTAATACACATGAAAATACTCGATGTGCCCAGTAACTAAACGTTTGAATTATTGTGTTTGCAGGTGGCACTGGCATCTGGAGAAGGTAAATTTGTAGAAATAGTGAGGAAAGGTCAGCTGGATGTCAAGTTACCAAATGTGAAATGCGTTGATGCCAAAGGATTGCGTCTCAAAGAAGATGGCCTCCACCTTACTACTGTATCTGAAGTCCACTTGGGCATCAAGCTTGCTCGTTCCTTCCTTAATTCTTATGGCCACCATCTTTGATCAAAACCAACCCTAAATATCCAATCAAATGGTGAGATTCTGAGAGCTGAGATGTACCCCATACCTTGGAAACTTGTTCAAATTATAGAATCCTTTGTTTAATTTGGTCGTTACTGTGTACACAATTTTGGGTTCGTCTTTAAAATTTCCAACAACAAAATAAAAATATGTCAATCCAGTTTGAATGAAGCAAGTATTTAAGTATCTAGAGTGGTTCTATACACACTCAACTTAAGTGTCTATAAACAGTAATTGGGTATTCAAAAAATCATCCGTAGTGAGTTTAGTGAACCTAGTTGAAGCCTTGCAAGAATAGCTTATGTTAGAGCATCTCCAAGATAAGTTCTAAATTTTGGTTAAACTAGCAAATGAAAAGTGTCAAAAATTATTTGAGCTACTCAATTTAACTCTTCATCTTTAACAATACTCTCTATTTTACGAAACTTAAAATATTTTTATAATTAACAATTTAAACTCAAGCCAACACCCTTCTATCTCTTCCATTTTTCCTTGATCAAGGATTCATCCTTGAGTTTTATTATTTCTTAAATATTTAGCTTCCTTTTTTGCCTTGATCAAGGATTCATCCTTGAATTTTATTATTTTTTTAATATTTAGCAAGTGAATAGTTGAACTCTAAATTTAAAGAGTGATTGTTCATTGTGCATTAAAAGATAATCTTTTACAACATCTCTTGGATATGAATTTTTAAAATTTGACTCTTTAAAATAAAATTTTAGTTGTTTTAAGGGAAGACTAATGAAAATGGCTTGAAAACTTTGAGTTTTAACGATAAGGATAAAATAAAGGGTAGAGTGAATAGTACTAGGATTGACTGTTTAGTGTAAAAATGTGATTTTTCGTTAAAGTGAACAGTATCATGAGTTTTTCGTTAAAGTTATATTTTTAATGTAAAAATGAGGTGTATTGTCTTCGACTCTTTGAGCATGGGTTACTCTCCTCCATGGGCCTAATTACACTGTTCATTTGACAAATGCCAGAAGTATATGGCATTATTTTGCTAAGTACACATGACTCCAATGTTGGAGACTCTACTACAAAATAGGGCTTTCATGACAATTGATAAATTTTATAATGAATTTTTTTTTTATTAAAAATGTTACTAAAATAATACTATGATGCAACTTAAAAAGAATATTTGGAAGATTATATAAAAAAAAAAAAAAGTGGAAGACTGATTCCTTAAATTTCTCAAATCTCACGACTCCATCAACACCACTACTCAGCAGACTCTCAGATCACAAAAAGTTAGATATGAAGGCTTATAAATACCTCACACGTGCTTTTGCAATGCTCATGAAGTGCATTTTCTAATTCCTCTTATCTAATTGTTTTGTGATCCATTTCTTCTTTATTTTGCCGAAATACCCTTGAATGTGAAAATTGCTCAGCCAAACACACCCTAAAGTACCTATGTCTCATCGAATTCCCTTCCATCTCCTAGTGTAGATAGAGGCATCTAGACTAGTTGAGTCACTAATTGCTTGTAGCCTTTGGGTTCTTAGGGACATATATGAGGTGCAAGACTTCCATTGGTTTTATGATTTTACCGAAAGTCATGGTGGATTTAACCACAATGACCTACACAATGAGATACGTGGACACAAAACGAACAGCTCACATGATACGTGCTCGGCTCTGGTGCCCCCCTTATTTCTACACTATTGCTTGTCCTCGACGAACTGAACTATATCTATCATCTATGCTTAGCCCGCCTGATCATTTTCTATTTGGAGGTGCAAGTTTCAGAGTTGTCCAAGTTCATTTTCTTTTGTACCACTATGTTTAATATTTATTTGGATTAATTGTAGTAACTTTATGTTTTGTTTTGAATTGTGTTTTTGCTAGGGAAGTGAAGAAACAAACGAGCAAGGAGCAGTGGAGATCAGGAAAGACGGTAGATTATCGATCACCGGTAGGGGAAGACAAATAGCCCAAGAAGGAGAAGGTTGAGGTGGTTCATGAGATTCGAGATGGAGGAGGTAGTGACTTTGTTGATCTTGATGCAACTGCTGCAGTTGCACATACCCTCAAGTCAGCCAAGGATGGCATTTCTGGAAGTGACAAATATAAGATCACCAAATGAGTGAGACCATTAGATATGAGAATATGTAACATGTGCATGTTCTTTGTTTGATGGGATCCGGAGGTGCTCCCAGTCCATTTATCGATTACACTAACCTTTTTTGTGACAAAATCACAAAATCCTCCTAATGTCTGCAGAAGGATAAAAGGGATACCTACGAGCCATCCCAAATCCCTTCCCTCTCCTAGTGCAGAAAGAGGGAACTAGATGACTCATTGACAATTGAGGTCGAGAGCTTTTAAAAGGTGTGTCATGTCCAAGTTGAAATTAAAGCAGCCGGCCGGTACAATATTTCCCCTGGCCCATATATTCGTGTGCTTTTCAGAAAATATATTGTGAGCCTCCGTTACAATGTCCTGCTTACCGACATCACTAAAATAAAAAAAGCATAAGAAATATGTGCTGACCTGCTACACTATGAGATACGTGGATACAAAACGTACAGCTCACATGATACGTGTCAGTTCCTGGTAGGCCTTCACCTAACTAAACTATATATCTACTGGTTTGGCCAACTAATTTTGTATAATTTGTAAGTGGAAGTTTTAGAATTGTCCGAGTTGAATTTTGCGAAATGAATACTTCGAAAGTAAAGAATTTTATCGTTCCTTTTATTTGTGCTATATGTTTTGTTAGTGTTTGGATTAATTGTAGTAATTCTGGTTTTTTAATATTAAGAGTAACTGTTAATTTTGCAGGGATCAACCGGAGAAACAAACGAGGATATCAAGGTGCAGACAGTAGATTACCGATCCCCAGCGGGAGAAGACAAAGAAGCGAAGAAGGAGGACGTTGAAGTGGTTCATGAGATTCGAGACGGCGGAGCAAAGAGTGAGGGCGTTCACCCTTTTGCAGGTGCAGCTGCTGCCGTAGCAAACACCATTCAATCAGCAAAGGATGCCATCTCAGGCGGTGCCAAAAAATCCAAAGATGATAAGACCGCTGAATAAGTGAGAGCAGCTGGTGCATGATGACATGATATTATGTAACGTTTGTTTGTTTTTGGATGGAAATAAAAACTGTATTACGAAATGGAGTTCAAGTGCATATATACATATCTTTGTTCTTGCTTTGTTAGGCTCGTTATCTGTTCCATCTGACATGATAAGAACTGGTGACCTATAGATAAGACCTGGTGACCTATATGGTTTTCTTTTATAGCAATTTTTTTGTTAGAAATTATGCATCAAATACTATTGTCCCACCGATGACCCTTTACATTAAATTTAACAATCAAATATATGTCGATATAAATACAAATATATGTCGATATTGAGTATTTATAGGTACTCAAGAAAAATTGACGTAAATGGACTTGTTAAGTGGTTGTCCTCTCTATATTGCAACTATTTTTTGACGAACATCCTACACCTAATTGTGTGTTGGGCACGTCCAACCTAATATTGAACGTTTGGTCAAGTTTCCAACAATATCAATGCAATATGCGAAATCAATTACGATGGTCAAAAGCTGTGTCCCCAAACAATTGGAAGTATGCTGATGTTACAAATGGGCAGTCATATGAAATAATACAAGACCAAATTTTTTTGGAAGATTGACATGATTATGCAACACAAGTTCTTAGGGCGTCTAGCCAAAGAATGCAGCTTCAAATCAATTGTCTCTACTGCTCCAGTAAATATGGCATAAGCGTTTGCCCAATTCAATTGCTTCACATCCTCACTGATGTTGTGCCCTCCACATTGCCAATGGCCCACCTCCTTTTTATTTAAAATCAACCTCGAGAGTTTGACAAAATAATTTACAATTTATAATTGCAAGATTGCATTCCTTATGATAAAACACCACCCTGCTACACGAATAAGTAGTTAAGTTTGAGAAAATGTAAGTGTCAACCATTTAGGCCGTCTCATTGAAACTTTTAACACTATTTGGAGATTCCAATGTGATAAGAGGACAAAAGCCACAAACGTAGAGTGTTAAACTCTCAAGTTTAACTCCTTCTCAGGAGAAATTTTTAGTTGTGACGGAAATATAGATTATACATCACGTGTTTTTATGTAAGTGGTGAAAAATTTTAATTTTTAAGTTATTAACCTTTTAACACACATAACTCATTATTTATATAATGATACATGATATACCATCTCGTGTGATGATTTTTAGGCCACTTTACTAGACCCTACTTTTACCTTAGTGCCATCTAGTCTATGGTTCTCATATATGCGGTGTTGTGCATGTGGTAATTGGTGCGTCTCTCTGAAATTTTTACACGTTAATAAGTCGAATAGTAATTTCTTCCCAAGAGCATCTATAAAAGGTCAAGAAAGATCCAGCCAAGCTATGCCCTACTAACCATTGTCCAAAGGACCAGATTATTCCCATATTGTCCCTATGTTTTGTTTGATCGGGTCCCAAATGGTCCCAATTGAAGTTTGTGGTGTATGGATGGATATCGGGTGCAATCAATATGGGACAGCGGTCCCTTTGTGCCTTTTCATTTTCTTCACATGAGGAGTTCAGGCCAACTTGTTTGAGGTACTCCTATAACCTTATCAGGCTATGGTATCAAACATGTCAGATGAATCACAATCAGCAATCTGACAAACACAATGTCACATTCCAGATCGACTTCGTCGTAATACGATATTATTCATTTTGGACCTCGGCCACACCCTCATGGTTTTGTTTCTGGAAACTCACTTGAAAACTTCTCATTGGATCACCCATCCTAGGAATGCTCTCGCCTGAACTCGCTTAACTTTAGAGTTTCAATGGAACCCGAAGCCAATGAGTTCCTAAAAGGTCTCGTGCTATATGGAGGTGGGCATGTACATATAAGGCACATCACCCCCTCTCCGTTGATCGATGTGAGATGTTACAATCCACCCCTTTAGGGGTCTGACATCCTTGTTGGCACACTCGCACCACACGGCAGAGTAGCTCTGATACCATTCTGTCACATCTCAGATCGGCTCCGCCGTAACACGATACTGTCTGCTTTGGATCCTGGCCACGCCCTCACGGTTGTGTTTCTGGGAACTCATAAGAGAACTTCCTAGTGAATCACCCATCCTAGGAATGCTCTCGCCCGAACTCGCTTAACTTCGGAGTTCCGATAGAACCCGAAGTCAATGAGTTCTCAAAAGACCCCGTGCTATATGGAGGTAGGTATGTACATATAAAACACATCACCTCCTCTTTATGGTCGACGTGAGATGTTACACATAAACCCTCGGCACGTTCACCATAAAAAGTGGCTACGAGAATCTGAATTCGTTTGGGTACTTGTGACAAGAATTTTCGGATACCCTACCTACATTTATTTCATCCAATAGAGAGAGCTAATAAGGTGTGGTATTAGAGATTACGAAAAGTTATGTTATGCCAGTTCATCAGGACAATACGTACGCCGTCCATCTTTTATTCTCAAATTGTAATTCTGTCTTCGTAAACTAGAGTAATCTAGAATATATACCGTGGTCCTTTGAATAAAGAAACGGAAATTACGAAAATGCTCTGGCTTTTTATTCAATGATAGTCGAAAAATACATGCCAATTCAACTAAAAATTACATCTAATGAAAGGCATGCATTTGTGATATTAGCCTACACAAACATCAAAAGCAAAGCCTAGATACAGATCATTTAGTATCTAAGGCCCCAAACAAAGCAAACCCAGAAAGATTTTTCACTTTCAAAGTCCCTCTCTACTCCCAAATCCCAACCTCCATGAACCCATCCTCAGTGGCACACCCCCTAAACATCCCCATACAATTAAACCCATAAGCTACTTCACCTTTGCTAGACACAGCTATGAGTCCGGCCTTGCCATCATCAAGCCTCTCTTTGACCACAAAATCCACTGCATCTTGTAGGCCTAGGCCCTTGTACTCCATCACTGCTGCCACCTCACGTGCGAGTGTCCCGCGTATGATTGCCTCGCCCTCACCCGTGCACGAGACCCCACAAAGGTCACACGCGTAGGTACCGGCACCAATGAGTGGCGAGTCACCGATTCGCCCAGTCATTTTGTTCATTAGCCCACCAGTGGATGTAGCTGCAGCGCAACGCCCTTGGTTATCCACCACCACACAGCCAACGGTCTCGGGTGCGTAAACGCTAATGGGGAGCCCGTTCATGTGCAGCGGACTCTCCACACCTGCGCTGCAGCTCTCCAATCCTAACGGAATTCTGTAATCAAACTGCATGTGACCAAAATTAATTAATATATGACACAAAACGTACTAAGTACTTAATCCATTAATTAATTACCCACTGATGAAATCAAAATATACTTACCAAGATTGTGTTGGCCTCCTTTGCCAATTTGAGCATCCCCACATTTTCCTCTGTGATGAAATACTCATTGTCCACGAGCTCAACGCCCTAAAATATATCACACAAAACCCCATTAAGATTCCACACAAAAACAATATATAAAAACGAGATCTTTGTCCAGAAAAATAAATACAAAATAGTAACAAAAAAATATATGAAATAGTACTATTATTACTATTAAATTGCCAAATTTCAACATCTGTGAAAATAATATTTCATTAGACGTGTGGCGTTATATACAGTAAGGTGGAATCTTTGCACTAGATTCATGCACCTCCTGAAAAAGACAGGAGTTTATACTTTTATTTTTTATTTTTTAGTAAGGATTTAGTTATTTACAGAATCCAAAGTGGATTTTGATTCTTCATTTGAGTATTAAATATTATTATGGGCAATGAAAGGGGTCAAAGTGAAAGAGTTGGATTCTCTCTGTTTTTTTCTTTTTTCTTGCTTGGATATTACGGTTACGTCAATATTTTATATTAATTTTTTATAAAAAAAATGATAAAATAAGAAATGTGGAATGAGGAAATAGAATCTTAGTCCGAAAGTGAAAGCATAACAAACCTGTTGTCGGGCGAAGTCTTCGGCGCCGGAGAAGGCGAGGTAGGAGTGAGGTGATTTGTCCATGACGAGGCGGGCGAGTGAAACGGGATTCTTAACCGTGGTTAATCCCGAAACAGCGCCGCATCGTCTTTTGGGTCCATCCATGATGCTGGCTTCCATCTCAACCGTCCCTTTCGCAGTCAGAGCTGATCCACGGCCAGAGTTGAAGAAAGGATCCGATTCCAATTCCCTAACCTATTTTCAGACAACATAATAAATCACAAATATTAATAATAAAACCAATATTTTGTAAAAATAAAAATAAAAAAATAAAAAAAGGTCTTGAGGAGTGTAAACTAGTAAGAAGATTCCAGCATGCATGATGCCGCGCCAGCTTAGGTAAAAAAATAGAAGGAGTGGTCCAAAATACGCCATGCAAACTAAAAACATGGACTAAAAACTCGGAAAACATAACAGGAAAGTTTTCAATGTGTTTGCAAAATCATTAAGGTTTATTTGGTGATGAAAAACCACAGGAACCAAACATAAATATGGGATTAAATCACCAGTGAAAGATTAAAGCACCATTTTAATATGAAAAATGATAAATCAAAGGGATTTAAATCGAGAATAACAACAATACGAAATAAAATGCAGATGCAAATTAGGTCAATTAAGTTCAGGTTGGATCTCATATTCGTAGATTACGATAGTTCAGAATATCGTCTTGCGATCTGACCAAAAAAAAATGTTAGTTAGACCATCTTTTTAGACTATATTTTGTAGATCACATCCATCGATAGGGGTTGGAAATGTAGATGGGGAGGATGGAGACGTACGACAAGCTCGACAACATCAATGGCGGCTAGATCGGAGCGGAGAGCAGAGATGCCGAGATTGAGGCAGCGGGTGAGGAGTTGTTTGGCCTGCTCTTGACGCTCCATGGGGAGGTTCGGGTCGACACCCGCGCCGCCGTGAACTGCAATTGCCCAACCAGCCATATTTCTGCCTCTCTCTCTCTCTGTCCCTCTCTGGACTTGCTTTGGTGTGACCCTGGATCTCTCTCTCTTTTGCTTTCTTTGTGTTGTGGCTAGGAAATGCCAGGGTTGGGGAGATTTTATAGGCGTGGCGGATTCCAAATGCCCCTTGAGTCGGATCTTAAAATTTTAATTTAATTAAATTGGGTCGTGCTGATTCCAAGGTTCGGCCCATATATAAAACTTGGTCGGATATATTAAATTTATATTCACTATTTTCGTTTAATTTTATTTATATTTCTTGATTAAAAATTAGGATTCCTCTGCATGGCATCTGTGTTTGTGCCCCACTTGTTGCGGGAGGTTATTCTGGGGCGAGCTGTGTCCAACGACAGATTTTTCTGTGTGATTATCATACATGATGGTATATCATTTGTCATTATATAAATTATGAGATATATGTGTTAAAATTTTAATAACTTAAAAAATATATATAATTTCACCACTTACATAAAAACACATGATATACCATCCATATTTCCGTCACAACTAAAAATTTCTCATGTCCAGGAACGAGGGGACGCGAGAAACTCCAAAAAGGCGCCGTTTCGTGTTTAATTTTTAATAACCCCTCATTTTTAGGGTCATGCTTATTTTTTGGGCTGTCTTTTCCCTTAATCACTTAGTCTAACCAACTTAATTTCTCAGCTGCCCCCAACCTATCTTTTTGTTTTTATGTAAATGCCCTAATCTGATTCGTTTTTGCCACTACTGCCATGAATTTTGAGCATGCAACGGTAGGCTGGCCTGATGGTGAAATCGAGCAAGGAAGGTAATTTTTGGAATTTTGGGAACAAATTTAAGTTTACCATTGACCGCATGTATTTCAAATCTACTTAATTACGAAGCAAGTTAAATGAAATGAGTTATGAGGGTTTTACCCTAGAAAAATAAGGCATGTCTATCCTTGAGGTGAAAATACTTGAATGTATAGTTATCATGATTCATGACGTTTATGTCAATAATAAAATGATTTGGCTAATTACAATTTGCACCTTTCAAGTTTGGAGTCATTTTTTAAAATGAGACCTGCAATTTCAATTTTCTCGTATTGTCTCTTAAGGTTTTAAAATTATATCAATTTACAATTTGGGAATATATGAACATCTAAAGATCCATTAATTATGAGTTTTTAAAGATAATTTTATGCAAATGTGGCTTACATGTCAATATCATAGCGATACAGATTTCCTGCTCAAGATGTCTTCAATTTAATGAAAATAATTCATTAGATAAATAATGTAAACTGATACAATTTTAAAAATTTATGATAATGCGAGAAATGTAAAACCTCCTGATGGATTTTAAAATCACTTCAAAAATGGATATGTGAAAAGTAGTTGACCCTAGAATGATATATAAGTTTCTTTATACATAGTGTTGTATTAAGAGCACAATACGTAATAATGACGATATATATATTTCAAGTAATACTAGGGAGATTAAAATTTTAAATTAATTTATAAATTAAACGATGTGTCATCAATAAAAATTATGCACGTTAATCAACACTTAAATAATAATTTAATCATCAACGTCCACATCATTTGATTTACAAAATTTGGTTTAAAAATCTAGTCACCCTAACATTACTCATATATTTCAGGTTTGTGAATTCCAAACTCATCAAACTTTCACCAATCCACGCTCACAATCTATTTTGAAACAACTTATGATTATTATTATTATTTTTTTATCTTTCACACATTCTTTCTTAATTTTGTTCATTTTTTCTTGAATTCATTTGTCCGACACTAAAAAATTTCAAGTGTATAAAAAATTAATAGCACCACCCATACTTATACCAACAGGATCCGCTCCAGATCCTTTTGGTGGGAATTCTGAGAATTCGTGAATCATATCCGTTTATTGTACATTGTACGATTAATTTTTGTTAAGTAATATTTATGTTTAATTTTAAATAAAAATATTTAAAATAATTTTTCATCGCACGATGTATGATAAACGAACAAGATTAACGGATTCTCGAAATTCTCATAAAAGAATCCCGCGAAAATCTAGATTAATAATTATAACTTCGCAGGGCAGTCTAGTCACTAACAACTCACATCGGCAGGCAAGTAAATACTAGTTTAGGGAAAAATATAGTTTCGATTTGAAACTCGTGCAAATGTACACAAAGAACTCGTCCCAATTTCGTGACCACATTGAACTTGAGCTAATAGTTAAGTGGAAAAATCCTCGTTATCATAACTATTTTGTTTCTTTTCTCCTTGATTTTTCTTCGTTTGTGGTCGTGAATGAATCTCCAATAAAATATTAGTTAAATTTTTGTATTATATAATCTAAATGATTTAAATGTTAATTTAGCTAGCCTTGTTTCTAATAATACTAGATATTTCAGGTTAAGTTAAAATATTTGATATTGTCTTTTCTAAATTTAACGTCTTCTCTCCTTTAGCTCAATTTTGTTAGTTAATATTTACAAAGTTAAAATGGCTAGCCATTTAGCTAGCTTGGAACTTGATTTTTCTGCATGTATTGTTAAAGTAGTAAAAAAATCTCATTTAGCTAGATTGTTGAAGATTCTTATCAGAATCTGCCAAATGAATTCTATCTCATTCTATTTCAGTGAGACAACCAAAACCAATAACCAATAGCGAAAACTAAAAAAAAATCTATGGTCTCCCCGGCCAAGTTGGTGCGTTATTTTTTATATATTTATATACTTTTGAATTTTGATTTTTAAATTAAGTTATAGTTGGAAAACAGAATCTGTAATTTTTATATTGATCGCAGAACAGAGTTTTCAATTTCTTTCATTAAATTATTGTTTCAAATATTTTACAGTTCCACGTATAAATTTATAGTTTGGAAACAGAATCTGAAATTTTTACTGCCTTGCCTTCGTGCTTTAACATGAATTGATTATGAAAGTGATGTTAAACACCCCGACCTAAACTTGCATGCTACAGCTGATACCCTATTAATCTCCATTCTTAAACATAATTAACAATTAAATGAGAAACTGTTGAAAGGATTAATCATCTCTGATGAAAGCCATAGAAATGAAACTGTGTTCAATTCACTTTCTTTAAACATTTCTAATTTCATGCGACTTCTAAATTTCGGGCTGATTTCATGTGACTTTCTTTCTACACGTTTCCATGGAGGCGGAGTAGGTGTGGCGGGCCTGGCGGCGGAGACTAATCATGAATTCAAAGGTGAGATGGGTCCCAACGGTGCTGGATTATTTCTGTATTTCGTTAAAGTATATATCCCCACATGAGCATTATCAATTTAATTAGCACAGGATAATGACAAGATAGGACTGATGATGATTGGTTAAATGGTCTTGCTTAGGTTGATGACAATGTATTGAGGATGAAGCTCTCTGGTACACGTAACGCTCATTCAAACCTACGAATATGTTTTTTCTTAAATTATACATATTTACAACATTGATTTCCCTGCATACGTATATTAGGGCATACCATGCACCTATAGAAAGATTCTTTGGTAGATTTTCGCATAGAACAATTGTCTCATAGTAAAATCAAATTTATATACCTCACTTAAGAGCAAGACGTACCCGATAATTTCTCCTCTCTGCATATAGAAACACACCTAGAGTGCTCTGAAATTTTTATTTCTTACTATAGGACTAAACAAACACTGATTGATGGAAAATGCATTAACCCCCAAAGTTGGGGACGAGACTTCACGGAAGCAACACATTTTAGTGGTCATATATATTGTACCCACTAACAGTTTGTCTTGTGTACACTTTGGTGGGGACATGAACAAATTCCCTTGTTTTGCCCCAAGACTTTTACAATGTTAATTATATATAATACACAACATTACGCACGTATGCTAATGTGCAAGTGGATAGGCTTATCTTTGATTTATAATTAAACTCAGCACTTAAGCTAATTATACAATATTACATGACGGTATTTTACAGTATCATGTATCCTTCGTGTGTAATATCATGACATTTTTCTTAGCTTGGCTCTCTTTTAAGGTTTACCTTTGTTGGTATATTGATAACTCATGGATTCCATACATTTATACTATTCATTTTTAGTCTTTGTGTTATGTTTTTGAGTTAAATTAATTATGTTTTACTCTATTTTGTGTTAGTTCGCAGTTTCTTAATTGTAATTTAAGTTTTATTTCAAAATTTTAACAATTATGCAAGATCAATTTCAAAATTCATACATTCAAATCATCAAAACTTCAAAATCAAATACTAAAAAAAAACCCAAATAAAAAAACCAAAAACTAAAAATCTCAACCGTCCTCATAAATCTAGGAAACAACACAAAGAAGAAGAGGAGGAGAGAGAGAAGTATGAAGAGGAAGAAGTAGGAGTGAGAAGGAGAAAAAAGGAGGAGAGAGAGAGGGGGGTAGGAAGAAGGAGAAAAGTGTTGAAGAAAGAAGAGGAGAGAGAGGGAGAGATCCATCTTTCAAAAAATAGAGGAGTAAAATTGTAAATGCAAAGACAATAAAAAATAATAATGAAATTACCAGTTACATAAATAAATTGCCCTTTTTATATGAAATAAACCAAAATCTTTCTCTCTCTTTATGGTCTTATAATTTGGCGCTATGTGTAATTTCTTTCAAATAATTATTTTCAAAAATTATATTTATCTTGTCACGTCATTACTTAACAGTTTCTTTAACAAATTTCTAAAAGATGTATGTCATTACAATTAATCACAATTTTGTTTATGACAATGCATAATTTGGGAAATTTGGAAAAATAACCAAAATTTGGACCTTATATAGAATTATGACCATCTTTTTAAATTTATGATACTTATAGCCAAAACTTGATAGAAAACTACTCATACACCCTTAAACCTATTTTTTCACATAGTATGACATCCTAGAAAGCTTCATTTCTACTGAAGTAAAACCTTGTTTCTTCATATCTTGTTCACTGAAGACAAATTGCATCATTAGCATAAATTTGCTGGCAATCTCTAGGAATTCAAATGAAATCCAAAAGCCAAGTCTACAATTCTGTCCCAAATGTAGCTTTGCTCAGGGCATATTTACTTGGCAAGGAATTATCTGAAGGCAGAAGAAGTTTGGATATTTACGACAATGTAGATAAAAATCAGAAAGAAAATGGAACCAGACGCAAAGAAAACCATTCCCAAATCAATTTATGTCTCTGTATTTCCTTCCACATGTATGCTCCAGACTTGTGACTCCAAAAGCAAACAACAAAATGTCAATTTTTTTGGATCTGATCGTATAAGCAGAACATAGGTACCAAATTGAAGAAGGAAGAGTCGAAGAGATCTACGGTGGACTATGGAGGAGAAAGAAGTGGAGTTCATTGGAGAACTTTATGCGTATATTAGTACTTTCACATTAAATTTTGGTTATAATTATCATAAAATTAAAAAGGTGGCTATAATCCTATATGAAGTTCAAATTTTGATTATTTTTTTAAATTTTTTCTATTTAAAAATGATTTATGAAATTGCAATTGCATGCAAATTGAATTAATAATGCAAACTGTAATTTAGTTTCTCTTCTTTCCAAATGTGTGGGTGTAGTGTGGCCAGATCATGTGCCTTGTAGGTTGAGAAAATAACATTTTCCTTCATCAAGTGTCATCTGACCCTGTCGTATACCGTAATACCACATCTATGATTTATTTTCTTGTCCTCGCTTTCCAATATGTGGGGGAAAAGCCTGGAAAAATTAGAGCCTCATTTTTTACAGTTAGGTTCCTTTTGCACCTTTTTAGCTAGAAATTGTTGCATGCCTATGGAACACGTAAACATCCACTAACCTTGTGGCATATATATACTTGCTGCGTCCCACTACCCAAAATGCATTCGCGTTAAAGTACTTCACCAAGGTAGGGGCATACAACTTTATTTTAAGTATTTTTCTTCACTTACAATTAAGATTGATTTTTTTTGGGGTTTTTAGATTTTAGGATCTAAATAAGATTACTTTTAGATTATAACCTGCATGGTTTTCTCTATCCAATTTAAGTCCCTATTTTAAAATCTTAATGCCATGTCATATTTAATTGCCTCTATCACATATACTATTTACAAACTTGCCATCCACATTTTCCT